>JASAON010001616.1:0-101381 GCA_030849065.1 Jaenimonas drosophilae
TAACTTCCTTGACGTGATGGAGGTGTGCTGGCGAAAAAAATTCTTCTTCTATTCACACGTGTGGTGGGCCCGCAACACACTCTCTTAACGATGCAATAGTGAAGAAGTGAAGAGTTCCATGGATATCAGCAGCAACATACCATCTGGGTACATGTACATCTTGTGCTCATACTACTACTTCTGCACTCATTCCAACACAGCCACACCTTCATGGCACATCACTTGCTTGACTTCTTCTCTCCCTTATTGGCATTCATGTCGGGAACCTCGTAGCGCATCGAGCGCACAGAGCCATCCTCAAAGCCAACAAGAAAGTGTGGCACCTCCGCCTTCACTTGATGCAGCGCACGCACGGCACCATGCACCCCACGTGTTTGGCCAACGATGGCGTGGTGCTCCACGACGGCGATGCGGCCAGCGGCGACGGTATCTGGTGGAAGACGTGTGCATCGCCACAACGAAACACTTCCATCCTCATGACCGCTCACCAACACACGAATGCCTGCAGCCCACTCACATGTTTCGTAGATGCAGATGGACGTCATCTTCGCCACCGTCGTGGATCGAACATGCTCATTGCCTTCACGGGATGATGGCACATCCACCGCCACACCACATCCGCCATCCTCGTCGAGTAGCGTCACCACGGCCGTTGGTTGTGATGTGCCAGGAAGGATTCCAGCACCAAAGGCATCTCCATTGCCATCAAAGATGCACACGCAACGCGCCGTGGCACACACCACCAACCCATCCACCTTATCCAGGCAGGCAGCCACCACCACCCCATCCTCTTCATGTGCATCTGTTGCAGGAGAGCTCACCCTCGTCAGCATGGACTGGGTGGCAAGTCTGCGCATCTTCACCGAATGTGAAGGACGCAATCGCCACAAGATGGGCTCATCCGTCGAGCTGCACGTAAAGCTGATTGCTCTGCTTGTGTGTGGCTCCACAACCAAACCAAGAATGGGATGAGTGTGATGATTCAAGGTGGCGTGTAGCAATACCTGCTGCCCATCCACGTCGGGATAGAGGCAGTAAATGGTGCCACTATTCACGCCTACCATCACCAAAGACTCACAGCGGCTGACGGCAACGGCGCGAATGCGTAAGCAGCTCTCACCCGGTGAGTCAAAGGCAAGCCGAGAGGTGCATCGAAGAACACCACCACACGCACCACCTGCACAATCTTGCTGATGTGCATGTTGGTGTTGTTGTTGTTGTTGTTGCTGTAGTGGGTCATCATCACCGCCGACGCAATGGAAGCGCATCAGGCGCGACTCCTTCTCAAACCAACCAAATTTGGTGTTGCTGCCCTCGACGGCGAGCCAACGCGGGTACGAACACGCGACTTTACCACCACGTGTGCAGCAGAAACTCATCACGGGAGGATTGCGTCGGCCACTGAAGTGAGCCGCGAGCTGATCCGCGTTGGTGTTGGTGCTCTCGAGGATGCCATCGGCCACCTCATCCACGAAAAAGTGGGTGAGTGGGTCGTCGTGCGCGTGAAGAAGCATCCCGAGGATCTTGTGCGCCTCGTGGTCGAAGGCGGCGGTGTAAATGTGGCTGCTTGCGGTGTTGCCTCCAGCACCCCCTCCCACGATGCTGCTCGGTTTGCTGCTGTTGATGCTTGGCGTGGGTGAGGAGAGGAAGGCGAAGGCACTGGCCGCCACGCTCCTCGCCGCGTTCGAGACGGGCTCCAGTTCATGATGTGCAGGATGACGCTCCTGAAACAACTGGATCGGTGTTTGGCCGAAATTATCAACCTCAGCGATGATCACGTCGCAGTCGTGTGGGGTACGTGCCTCCTGCAGTGCCTGCATCACCTCCTCCCCGTACGTCATCCGCTGGAACACGTTGAGTGCTTCAGCGGCAGCAGGACCACGACGACGTACTCCAAAGATTAGATCAATCCACTGATGGAGATGTTGTGTGGTGTGGGAGCACTCGAGGGCGTAGCGCATGACGGCGGTGAAAACCTGTGTCGATTGCTTCGCCCACGGCGGCAACACCACATCATTCACCACCTCTCCATCGTCGGTGGTGCCAAGGGCAAGATGATCGGCGTTGCGCAGAAATGCGGCGTTGGTGTAGAATTCTGGAAGGAGTTCTTTGCAGTCTGTGGGGCCGTTGACGCAGCTCATGAAACTCGCAGGGATGCTGGAGAAGAGCCGCGACGGGAGGTCAAGCTCACCACCTTGAAAGATCTTGGCGAATGTTGTGTAGGGCTCCACGCGGAGGAGATAGTACAACACACCCCCGCTCGTGCTGTAGTGCGAGCCGTGGTGAAAAGGGTACACGGAGGCGGTCTGGCGGCGTGTTCGGCGACCAAAAGCGCCCAACCCACCATGATGATGATGTTGTTGATGAGGGCTGCCACCGTCTTCTGCAGATGCCTGGAACTCTGCGGCGTTGGCGTACTTCTCCCTCACCGAGCATTGGCGTGCCTCGCTCTGCGCTCCCATTGGGTAGGCCAAGTTGCGAAAAGTGTGGGCGGCTTCAAAGTCGAGGCTCGGCGCGCTGTAGTCGGCCAACACCCACGGAAGAATGGGGTATTGGTTGAGGTCTCTGCGTGATCGGCCCGCCATCTCATTCAGGAAGAGCATGTAGTGCAGGTTGGAGAGGGAACCGGCGGCCCAGCGCACCAACATGGAGCGCATCGCAGTCGGTCGATCCGTCTCATCCACGCACGGCACCTCATGAGGCCGCAACACCTCACTTAGCCGAGAGAGAAACTCCGAGCGCACGGCAGGATTCATGGATTGGCCTGCGTCCACCAAGGAGATCAAGGCGCCATCCCCAAAGTAGAGCTCAAACTCCACGGCCGTACTCAGATGCATGTAGCGCAACGTCCGCACACAACGAAAGTTCATGAGCGGGTAGGTCCAGAAGAGGTCCTTCAGATCCTTCGTGGTGGAGGACTGTTTCAGTGCCTGTGCCACACGCGATCCATCACGGAAGCCCTGCGCGACGGCCTCGTCGGGGTCATCGAGCAGCAACCGCTGAATCTGCTTCGTCATGGCCGTGAAGGCGCTGAAGGCGCTGCGACGTTTGTGGCGGCTCAGCATCGCCACGGCGGAGTCAGCGTCGTGGAGCTCCGCCGACTCCCCTTCAACGGAATCTGCGTGTTGGCAGAGAATAATATCTCCGCTGCGAGTCACTTGAGAGTAGCCGATGAGCCGCACTGAGCGATCGGTGAGGAGCACCAAGCATGGGATGGCGTGTAGGCCATGAATGCGAAAGCCGTTGCTGATAAAGCGCAGGACCTCCTCTGGGGCGAGAAGGTGGCGCACAAGGCTCACCGCGCTCGAACGCAGCTTCACGCGTGGATCCATGAAGGGTGGCTGAGGATCTACAGACATGTAGGGCCAATAACGTCCAGCTCCAGATGGAATGATGGCACACACATGACGGCAGGACTCCTCGCACCGACATGTGGCATCTCCATCTTTGGAGCCAACACCACCGTGCGCCACAAATGGTGCGTAGTTGCGCTCGGAATCCATGTAGTGGAAGTGGCTCTCCGCCCCCTGCTCTTCTTCATGGGCACCCACGGTGGAAGCCTCCCCATCCCCACTGCCACGCTCACTACTCCTCCGCTTCTGAGAGCGTGTTGTAGATGAGGTTGAGGTGCCCTCACAACTGTATGCGTTCAACATAAACCACGGTAACTGCCCCGCCTCCACCTCTGGCGCACACGCCACGAACGAGGAGAAGCGGCCCACGAAGCACCTGTGCAAATCCACGGGATGATGGCCAGCGCGGAGCTCCGTCAGGCTCTGGTAGAGCTCGTTGAAGGCCTTCACACGCTTGATGTACTCGATCCTCGCCTTCATGCAGGACTTGTAGCAGAGCTCCGCCTTCTCCTTGAGGCGGGAGCTCATGAGGCTCTCCATGGCTGAGGTGTTGGCGTCGAGAAAGGCATCGAAGCGTTTGCTGCGGAGGTGATCATCCACGTCGCTGAGCAACGCGGCGGTCATGGGCTCGTAGAGAGAGATGCGCTGAGTGAGGGTGCGTACGGTGAGGGCCTTGCGGAGCTCTGTGGTGCCGGCGTACACCTTCATGAGGTGAATGAGAAGGTGAATGATGTAGCGTTGGCGGAGGTGGGCCTCTGCGGAGCTCATCCACGCTGGTGGGGCGGAGGTGTAAACGCGGAGCAGCACGAACAACAAGGATTCCAGCACACCCTTTCCCATCCAACCAGGGCGGAGGGCCAACACACCGAGGGAAGCGACGCAGCGCATAACCTCCGCGCTCACCTCACGCATCGCCTGGCGATTGAGGACGGAGATGCAGGCGCGTAGAACCTGCTCGCTGAGTTGGTCAGCGTAGCGTTGCTGCCACGCGCGCTTGGAGAGGTGCAGGAGCGTCATGAGGAAGGTGATGGTGGCCTCGAGGTTGAGGAGGCTGAGGGAAACCATATCCACGAGGAGCTCCGTGAAGTGAATCACGTTGAAGAGGAAGACGTCAGAGGAGGACGAGGTGGAAGAAGATACGGCGGTGATGTTGGATGTGCTGCTGCCAACGGTGGTGGTGGTGGTGGAATTATTGACGCCACGGCCTAGAGCCTCGCCCACTGCAAGATCAGAGTGGAGCTCATCACGAACCGCACGAGCCACGTGAAGCTGGAAGAAACGAATGAGTGTGTTGGTAACGTTGTTTTCGGGTGACGGGTTGGCAGAGGTGACGAGCATCATTTGGAAGAGGAGGCCACCACAGGAACCGTAGGATGGGCCGCCAATCCATCGTTGCACTGGTAGCGTACGTAGCGAGACGCGGATGAGCTCCGCCAACACCCCAACCGTCTCATGACGGAGTGTATCGCCAAAAGTTTGCACCACGTAGCTCAGATTCTCCACAAAGAGAATGGTTGAGCCCACGACGCGCAGTCGTGGCGGTTGATCACCAAAGTAGCTGGAGCCCGGCCCACCAACGGAGCTGTAGCCGTGTGAGCCCACCTCACCAGGACTGCTGCTGCTGCCCTCGCTGCCACCACACACACAATCATCACGTTCGCGGCTCGTCCCCATTGTGGAGGCCACCACATGGGGAAGACTGTGCGAAAGGCTCTCCTGAGCCACAAAACCCGCACCACGACGGCTACCATCCCCCTGTGAGCTGGCATAGGAGGGAAGGTGATGGCGATGATGATGGCGGCTGTCCGACGCAGTACGCCGCGCAAGAAGAACACGTTCGGCTGGTGTACGTGTGGCTGGAACTGCCGGAAGAGGCTCACTCTCTGCCCCATCAACCAGTGGGTAGCTGCCACTCATTTCACGATCACCAAGACTACCCCCACCTCCCATAGTCTCAGCCGTTGTGGATGTTGTTGCAACGTGAAGAAAGCACGGCTCACCAACATTGGCGGTGGTGACGGTGAGTGGGGTCTCGCACTCTCGACCAACACTCGCACTTCCAAAACCGTGATGCATAATGAGCCGCTCCCCTCCATCTACGGAAGATGATGTGCCGTGTGGGCCAACCACCACCACTGTTGGGCCACTTTCCGTGGTCATGGACTCCGTCACCTCGCTCATGTGTGAATGGCCCTGTGGGGTGGAGGAGGTGATGAGTGGTGGCGTGAGCCTCGTCTGGCAGAGTTGTTCCATCCCTTCCTCCCACCTTTGAAGGGCTGGATTCAGCAGGTCCAGAGAGATGTAGCTCACCAAGGTGCTCAAGGCTGAGGTCTGCAAGGGTGAGGTGGTGAAGACGTGAAACATCGACGGTAAACTTGTGTAGCGACGTAGTGTGCGAAGACAAAAGACGGTGCTGGCGTACTTGTTGGAGCTGCCAGCAACCCCTCCTGCTCCTCTCCAGGTGTAGCGCTTGGCTTGCACTGGAATCCACAGCAACACACATACACGCAACACCGCAAAGGCTCGTGAGTAGCGGGACGAACGGATAAAACGTGCCTGGGTGGGTGCCGACGAGACAACATCTTCCAACAGAAGCGGAGGTGGGGCTGGGCTGCGGGGCCTCATGATGGCTGCGCGTGAGGCAGAGGTGGGTGAAGAGATGCTGCCTGGTGAGCTGGCAAAGCCACGACTGCTTCCCTTCTTGCCCGTCAAGGTATCGCCATCCTCATTCGCCAGCACATGTGAAGTGGACCTGGAAGGTGGTAGTGGTGGGCCAGGACGCTTGTGCAGCGCAGATGGATAGCGTCGGTGAATGATGGCGTGCATCAGACGTACGCAGGTTCGAGCGAGGCTGGCGTAGCGGCGTAGTAGCAGCCCCTCTCTCCGCTTGCGGTGCAAGACGGAGGTGAGGAGCTCCTCTTCCTTCATGAAGCGACTTTTGTGTGCCGTGTCGTGAAGATGAAGCAAGAACACCTTGATGTAGATGGGTGCCACAAGCTGGTCTGGCTCAGGACTCGTGCCATGCAAGGCATATTCCATCTGCTTCAGCAGAGGTGTTTGCGGGGAGAGCAGATTGATGTGTTGGGTGGCACCCATGGTGAGGGCCAGCAACAGCAGCACAAGCTCAGGGACGGTGGCGTGTGTGCGGAGAACCTCAATGATGATGGTCTGGTGTTTGGCTACCTCATCCGCAAGGGCAGGGGAGTGCCTGGCAGAGGTGAAGAGGAGGTAGGTGGCATAGAGTACGCTGACTGGGTCGGCAAAGCGTGAGGTGCAGGCGATGTACCATGGGAGGTCCACCACACGTGCGAAGGAGATCCAAAAGGAGGCGTAGTGCATCGAGAAGTCCACCAAGCAGCGGAGAAGGAGGACGGAGATGTGGCCCGCTGCGCGCAGGGACAACTCCACCCCAGCGTGTGCCATGGAGGGTAGTACCACCTGCACAGATGTGTTCTGTGAGCTCGCCTCCGCCACCTCCATGGGGCTAAGGATGGCTGCTTGCGCGGCCACGGCATGAACCAGAGACTCCTCCATATCCACAGCAATCACAATTTGCTTGATGCAGGCAACAATGGCCTCACGGAGAGGGACGGAGAGCTTTGTGGCAGCAGAAGCAAGCCCGTGAAGGAGTGGGTCCACGAGACGGCATGGGGTGACAAAGAGAGCGTTGCGTTTGGCGTAGGGGCAGGCACTGGGGCAGAAGAGACGCTCCATCACGTGCAGTAGGTACATGGCCACATCTTTGGGCATGGCGGCGTAGAGGTGTACGTCACTGAGAACGTGCTCAAACATGAGGCGGTTGATAATGACGCGGTGCACCTCTCCATCGCAGGTGTTGGACCCACGTACAGCGAAGTGTGAGGTGCAGAGGTAAATCAGGTGGTCGCACATGGTTTTGGTGATGAAGGCCCCACGCTGCTTCAGGCGGTAGCCGAGGAGGAGATAGAGGTGGGGCTCCATCGTGGAGACGAGGATCGTCCGGCGGATGGACTCGGCAATGAGATGCACCAGCTCCTCGAGCGGGGCCGGGTTGGGGGCGGTTTCCATCCAGTTCAGCATGTGCTGCACCCCGCCACGACTGGCCCAGAGAAGATGGAAGTCCACCCAACGCGTGGGTGGGGTCGCGTGCCGACCCACGAGCTTCGCCATGAAGGCGGGAACTGAGTCCCCAGACTCAATCACGTTGAGCAAGATGGTGTGGTGTGTGTGGGCGTGAGGGACGTAGCGGGCGAGGCGATCCGATACAGGGGACGCCGTGGCAGCACCGGCGGCGGTGGCCATGCTGCGCGGGATGTCCTGCACTTGCAATTTAGGAAACCGCGGTAGGTCGTCGAGGTAGGCCCCGTCTGCCTCCACCTCTGCTGGGCTCAGCTCACGGCCCCAAATGACTATATCACCAATCGAGTACCACGCGTCGGAGATGGACTTATCCACGAACCCAATGTTGACGGTGGCTTCCAACTCGGCGGGGTAGTAGCGGTGCGCACACTCCCCAGCACGGAACCCGTTGAGGTAGAAGGTGAGTGTGTGGCGAGGACTAAGCACCACACACACGTGGAGCCACTTTCCTGCGGAGAAGTCCTGGAGCGGGTGCCGCTCATTTACAATGACCCTCTCCGTCCCCCGCTTGAGGTGGACGCTATCCCCTCCAGACACACTCAGGAAGGATGCACTTGTGCTGCCACCACCACTGGAGCTGCCACGACAGCAGCCAAGGAGGTCACCAGGAAGGAAGTCCATGATGGGCACCGATGGGCCAATGGCGTCAAAGCGGAAGTAGGTGGAGAGCGTGAAACCATCTGCCGGCCACCTCCCCACCGTCAGTCGCACTCCTCCCCCACTGGAAGAGAAGCGCCACTCACTCCTCTGAGGTGAGTTCACGAGGACGGGGTACCAAAAGGCCCACAGATTGTGTGCGCTTCCACTGAAGGGTAGCTCATCCATCAGATTGGCAGGGAGCTCAAGAAACGGCAACAACTGTGAGAGTTGGTGTGTCAGGGCGAAGTCCACAAGCCGATCGGAACGAACGTTGCCGGTGCACTTGAGCACAATCAGCACAACCTCCATAAGATTGTGGTAGAGACCCATATCACGGCTGTGGATGCAGCGGGCGATGGATGGGATCAAGTCCAGGAAGATGAGCTTCTGTGCAGCACAATTCACCGTAGGCACCTGGAAGCTGCCAATGAGTCGCGTGCTGTACGTGACGGAACGATCATCCTCATAGTGGTTGGTTGTGGCATCGACGATGGATTGAGCCACGATGATGTAGTACTCCGTTCCCCGAAGGCGCGTCAGAAGCCCGCAGAGGTCGTCCACAAATCTGGAGTCCTGCAGGTTGGGTGAGATACCTTGGGAGGGCTCCACAGAAGAGAGAAAGTGGAAGAGCTGCGGCACCACCTTGGCAAACTTGTAGCTGGCGTGCGGAGCCTTCAGGTACCGATGCAGTACGTGGAGCACCGCCTTCACGCAGCCGTGCTGATGCAGCCACACCCGTCGCTCATGCCGCACTTCATCGGTGAGCCGACCAGAGTCCAGGTAGCGTGAGAAGAGAAAGAGAAGAGGAGTAAGGAGGAGGTCTTCGCCTTCTTCGAGAACCTTTGCGTATGCGGTGTACATCTCACGGCACCCGAAACTGATCACGATGCACTCTTTCCCCAGACGAGCAAGGCTGCTCTCGTGGTTGGCAAAGATGGAGAAGAGGGTGCTCAAGTGACCTGGATGCATGGATGCCGGCCGACGATGGAGTAAGGTGCTGAAGACGGTACTGAGCTCCTCCATCGTGCGCGTGTACTCGGCATCACTGGAATCTTCAATGGCGTGTTGCGCAGACAAGGGACGCCTCGGTGCGGGCTGCAGAGGGAAGGCCTGCACAGAAGGTGCACCGCGTCCGTGGCGCACAGAGTCCTTGGGCAAGGTGCCTCGACGCTGAGCACGTTGAAGAACCATGAGGAGCACTTCCATGGAGCGATCATCAAGATCTGCGTCTTCCACAACATGAATGGCACACCGCCAAAGGTGTAGTACACGAGTGAAGTACTTCTCCAACTCCATACCCAAGCCCGAGGTGCCATCCATGGAAATGAAAAATGGCGGCAACTCACACAGGAGAGATAGCTCACTGGTCGTTGGGGTGATGCCAAGATGGACGTACACCGACTCCAGGGTCCCGACGACGAGTTGCACAACATCGAGGAATTCCGTCATGGTGAGACGGTGCTCATCCATGTTATAGGTTGGGCTTTCCACGGAGGAAAGAGAGGCGAGGGAGGAGGAACCGAGCTCGATGGAGGCTTCCGTCTGAAAGTGTCTTTCTCCCACATCATCCATGGCGGATGGCGAAGGAACAAGAGAGGATGAGGTGTGAGGGACGCTGCCGTGTGCTCGACGGGAGGGGACGAAGATCTCCGCCTGTTCCAGTAGCTCCGTCAGGAGGTGGCGCAGCTCCACGCGTCCATCAAGCAAATCAAAGACTTCCACGTTGCAACAACACACGGCAGGGGTCAACAGGCCCGCTGCCATGCGAAGTCGTGCACTGAGCTCTCGCTTGGTGAAGACGTGGTTCAGCAGATCCACACAACTTCGCACGAGGGCGAGGTAGGAAGGCACCTCCAGCCACGAAGGTGGTCCACGCGGGGTGACGCAGCGCTCCTCCACCTCCTTCCTCGGGCGGCTGCCGAGGACCGACTTCAGCAAAGACCGGGCGAAGCTTGTGTTGGCCACGCCACTCTTGTTGCTGACGGCGGAAGGGCTGCTGTACTCGGGGCCACCGCGCATATCCGGCCCACCAGGATTGGAGCCGAAGGAGAGGTTCCCCATGGAGAGACCATCGGCACGTGAGTTAGGACCTCTGGGTGGCAGGCCGCCGTCATCAGCCACAGATGTTGGCGGCAGGACTCCAGGGCGTTGGCCACCGAGCAAACACAGTTGCTGCACAAGTCCTAGCAAGGTGGGATCGGCCGCAACGAGCTCTGCCGATGCAACAATGATGCGCTCTAGTTGGAGAGGAAAGTCCATCTGTAGTAGCTTCCCAACCACTTCCTCACGAAGCTGCTGCAAATCATCGTCACTGTGGTTCGTTGCGGCCGATGTGCCATCGTGTAGGTGGAGTGACTGGAACACCGCCAGGAAGAGCTCGGTGAGGTTCAGCACATTTTCATATAGCGCCACTCTGTGGCTACGTGGAACAGGGGTCGCAGACTCCGTGTCCGTGAGAATTTGCGAGCTCAGTGAAAAGAGAGTGGTGATGGTCGGCATCACACTCCAGTGATTTATCTCCTTAGTGGTGTACAGCACTGTGACCACCACATCGAGTGCAAGTTGTGTGGCTCCGTCAAAGGAGCTGTCACGACCAGCGAGCATCATGCTCTGTAGCTGTGAGCGCGTGAGTACTGCCTGGTTCAGTGCACTGGAGCACCCTCCATCCTTCTGCTTCGTGAGGTTGCTGATGTCTTCTCCAGCGTAGGAAAGGACGGCATGTCTCAGGGGTGAATGAGAAGCGTGGCTCACGGAGGTCCACCCACCCGCGGATGGGCCTGGGCGGAGTCCTCCACTATTCACGAGACCTGCGTTGGAGAAAGACAGTGAGGGTGTGCCGGTACGTCGTTGTGTGGGAGCTCGATAGACATGCATCGCTGAGGTAACTGTGACGCCAGAGGAGAGTGAGGGGAGATCTCCCACGTTGAAGAGCATTCCTTCAGCACGATCGGTGAGATCATCATCCTGCGCTGGACTTCCTCCATGAGCCTCAAAGGTGGTGCGAATTGCGCCATCATCGGCCTCGTGTGGGCGAAGGGGGCGACCCTGTGCAATGCGCAGACGCAAGCCGTAGAACATGGCCAACACGAGAGGCATGGGCTCAGCATAGAGCATCTGTCGCGAGCAACCAGAGTGGTGCTCGCAGCAACTGCGCATGATTCCTAGCACATCGCTCACTGCACAAAAGTAAGAGCTCGGGAGGTAGGCATGTGAGGCATCACGACGACACGCTTCATCACAAAAGCACTTGTACACAGAGGCCATCCACTGGAGATGCTGGCCACTGACTACTTCGTTTCCCAAGTGTTGGAAGAGTGTTCCACCAGCAGCTTCGTCTCCCCCAACCATGGCAATACAGCTTTGGCGTGAGGTGAGCTGGGCGAGCATGAACAAGGTGTGCTCCACGCTGAGCGCTGAGAGCTCGGGAAGCCAACGCTTCTGCGGCAGTCCAGTCAACACGGTTTGTCCGACATACTGGAGAAGATACCTTCCCAGTTCTGCCAACACTTCTCCCGCGTCCAGCACCACGAGTGCAAAGAGGGACAGCTTCTGTAGCCCACCGGCCAGAGTGGCGATCCTCCACACGATGTGGGCGAGCTCCGTCCACAGACGACGTACTGAGTCTGTTGGTGGCCGCACAGGAGCTGATGTCTCTGTTAGCAATGAGCCACTTCCTCCGTCTGCACCCTCTCGGAGTGCCTTAATAAAGGAAGGTGAAGGGGTGAGCGTTTGTACTGTGGTGAGCTCCTCCGTCGGTCGTCCCCTTGAGTGGCTCTTGTGCTTCGATGGCTTTGTGCTTGATGAACGTGAGGATCCTCCGGCGGAGCGTCCACCGTCTCGTGAGCGTTGTGCCTCCCCGTCCTGTGTGTAGCGATAAAACATAATGACCCCCTGCAGGGCATAGAAGAGTTTCTCCGCATGGGAGAGATCCCGTGCAGTCAGGGCCGCACGATGAGGCATTCACAGTGAAAATGCAGTTATAGTCTGTGTGTGCGTGAAGGAGAGATCTGATGGTACGTGTGAATGAATATATGAACTAGTTGTATGTGAGTGTGCCAAGGTTGTGCACCCCCACTTCCCCCCAACAATGGATGTCCTCGGGTTGCCGGAAGCACGGCTGAAGAGGATATGGAGGGAGAGATGGAGAGAGCTCTCCTGGCTGTTTCTGAAGCAGATGTCAAGAACACAGAAAGTGAAGATCGTACATACGAAATGTTGAGCGCACAGAAGAGTGTCAATGATGATCAATGCGTACCTTCAAAAAGCCGCAGCTCCCATGGAGAAAAAAATGTGTGCCGTGTCACAAGGGGGCAATGATACAACGTGGGTAGTGCTGGGGATACAGTACAGGTGCATTCTGATCTTTGTGAGGAGGTTGTGTGCCAGAGCGTATAGTGAGCTAAATCATCTGGCATCACCTTGTCCCCACGATGTGCTTGTGTCCTGGACGGAGGAAAAAAGCAGTTTCAGATACACAGTGTCAACGATGTCCACTCACACAGAAAACAGGGGAGAGTGTGTGGGAGGGGGGGGGTGAGTGAGTGAAAGGAAGCGCGGTCGTGGAGGACTCAATGGACGTAGTAGAAGTGTGAGTGAGCAGCGGCGTGGCCGCGGTAAGGTTGGATAACCTCCTTCCGAGAAGAAAACCAAAAAGCAGGCTGAAGCACACAGGAGTGTGGGTTGTCGTCCTCCATCGGCTAGCTACGCTGTTGTCTGACGAACCCTTCCTGCGACTGCAGACAATGGATCCACTATATGCGCTTCAGAGCAGCCTTCTTCTTCTCCAACGCCTTTGTCTTCTTGTTTAGTGCCGCCTTCTCTGCACTGCTACTCGACTTCACAGACACACCATTGAGATTGCAGAAGCCATCGTCGGTGTTGCGAAGTCCACCGAGGCTCGATGGCGATGCCGATCCATTCCCACGACCCATCAATCCTTCCATCGGCTCATTCTCTCCGGACTCTGTCGCAGCACAGCCTGTACCGCCGGCCATAGCCGCTGCGGTTGAATCCACCTCACTCTTCTTCTCTGGCACCACAAACCGCGCCGCGTGGGCGGGTCGCAGCGCATGGATGTTGGTGAACATCACGGCCTTCCGCTCGTAGGTGGCGTAGTCCTCCAGAATGAGCCTTCCGGCCTCCTCGTTAAGGGCACTGGCAGGGTTGGGCTCGATGAGAAGACACCGAATTACCTGCATCACGTGGCGCAGACCAACCTCGCGGTTCCAGTCCTTCTTGAGCGCATTGACGCAGATGTCTCCCTTCTCGGAGACGTTTGGATGAAAAATGCGTGTGCGGAAGTAGCCCTTGGGTGGTACCTCGGGGTACTGCTCGTCAAAGACCAGGGCGACAAGGAACCGGCCAGCTGCAAATGGGGTGCCTTCGGGGCCGTCCAGCTCAAAGCGCAGCTCGCTGAGGTCCTCCGAGGTGCACAGGGAGATTCCATCGAGTGGCTCAGCCTCAACCTCCTGCATCTGTCGCATGACAGTGCGGATGCCCGTCGCAGAGAGAGGCAT
This sequence comes from Jaenimonas drosophilae, assembly GCA_030849065.1. NCBI lineage: Eukaryota > Euglenozoa > Kinetoplastea > Trypanosomatida > Trypanosomatidae > Jaenimonas > Jaenimonas drosophilae. The sequence goes on from JASAON010001616.1 coordinate 13,628, forward strand.
TTTATGAAGTTGGGGAGATGGCAGGTATATGCGTGGTGCTGCTGTACGAACGAGATGCAGTGATGAATGGAAGTATGGACAGACGTGGTGCTCCGTGTCAGGCTCCAAATCGAAAGCGTTGTATAGGACGAAAGCGAAATGGGGTACCCGCGCTAAAGCGCCTAGGTTGGCTTTCTTTCAAGGAAGGAAAAGGAGAACAAAGCATGGGTAAGAAAGCGTCCATCATCACTGTGCACGTGACCAGGCACTGACACCTGCAGAATACTGTCGTTGGCCTTCAAGGTACACCAGTGTTCTGGATACATCCTCATCTCACATTCATTTGGTGCACTTCACGCACCCTTCATCTCACAGCTCATCCGCCGCGGCTGGAGGTTCGCTTGCTGTAGCCTCTGTTGGAGGATACATCTGCTTTAGCTTGATCATCCACTGTTGCACGCCATGTTCATAGAGGAGGGCGTCACCATGACGAGTGAGGTCAATATGGCTATCCATGGCTTCATAGACCTCCACGTCACGAAGGGTATAGATCGTAAGCAGCTCACAGAGCTGGTACTCAAGCGGCATCCTGAGCATGTGCTCCTCTCGAAGTATCTGAACGCGGGCATCAATCTCGAGCTCCGTTTCCAGCGTGTTCCGCATCGCATCGTAGGGAAGATCCGTCCACGCCCGGATCTGCTCCTCCTCAACCACCTGCCGGGCCTCCTTCTCCGCCAGAACCACACGGCTGAAGACAGTTGTTCCGCTGGTCCATCCAGACACTTTGGCAGCCGCCATGGACCGTCCAAAGGCCACGTGAAAGCGGTCATTCTGCTCCTCCAGGCGCAGAAGACCAAGGCCCACAACGAAGGACGTTTGCGCTTGAAGCAGCTCCAAGCTCTTTCGGTACCACACTTCTGTGCTCTCGAGCATCTTTACGCACTTACGCTTTCGCCGTCGAGCTTCCATCTCATACAGCTCCCCACGCGCTTGAGCCTCTCGTTGAAGCAGTCGCTCTCGTTGCATGTGTTGCAGTACCTTCCGCCCTCGTCGTCGCGCAATCCACGTGCAGAGTGCGCGCTCCAAGGGTAAGGTACCTACCACCAATACACGATGCTCGTACTCATACAACCTTGAGAGACCGTCAAAGGAGGTGCGTTCCTCTTGCTCCACATACCCCCGCGCTATTCCTTCAAGATCCTGGAGCCGCTCCAGACCTTCTGCAAGTTTCGGGTGAAGATGATCTCTCTCCCACGTCGGCGGAAGTGGAAGCTGCTGCATGCCATCCAGACAGGCAGACCACCACAGCCGCTCACGTTCGGCACACTCATCGCGAATGAAGAACACCATCCATTGGCCAGATGCTACGTGGAGAGGATTCAGTGCCGCATCAGAGAAGCTGGGAAGTTGTTTCTGCTCGAGCACAGCCTCCAGGGCCTCGAGGCCGTGAATATCTCGTGGCTGGGGAGGCCGTGGCGGTCTGGCAACCTTCACCAAGGAAGACGACGACATCTTTTGCGAGCAGTGTGGTTGTGCCACTGCGGCACCAAGAGGGAAGCCAAGGATGGAGTGTTTGTACCTTGGAACCACAGGACGCACCACGTACGAGGGAAGAAGTCGTCCGGACGGCGGCGTTGGGGCCGCAGCGGCCAACGTCTCCCCAACTGTCACGGGCGAACTGGATTCAGAGCTACGCCGGCTGCTGCTGTTGGCGCTGCTACTTCCTAACTCCACAATCACTTCCACCACCTCGGTGTAGTCCTCCTCTACCGTTGGCTTCTGTGGAGGAGTGTCCTCCACTTCACTCACTTCAATGAGGGAGGCACGTGTCTTGCCTGCCACGGTGCGGTCGAGCGGCATGCCCATGGTGCTCCTGGCAGATGAACTCGACTGCAGCAGGGTGGAGATGGTGCTCGACCCACTTGTGCTGCCACGAGAGATGGGCGGCAGACGAGGCGGGGGTGTGGGGTGCATCTTTTCGTTGCCTACACGTGCGGAGGTGTTGGTGGGGATGCAGGGGAGGAGGTCGGGAATATACATTGGAGAGGGTTGTGCGCCATCTTTGCTAATGCCATGCATTGGACTTCACAAACTAACTAATCTCACACAAAAAAGGGACAAAACAAAGGGGCATGATGACGAGGAGGTCACAGGTATCTGCCAATGTGTACAGTAAACATAGATAGAAGGTATGCTTCTTTGCAGTGGAGGAGTAGGAGTAAGGTCTAGTGGCCAGAGCAGCTACACACTCACTGGGAAAAATAGAATATAGGATGGGTGTGCGCCACATACTGGCATCTATGCGGTGTGGGTCTATGTGTTTGTTATTGTGCTTTTGTGCGTGTTTTTTCATGAAGCACTCCTCAGAGCTCCTCGTCCATGAGGATAGACCGGTTAATACGGCTGAGCTCATCGCTATCATGGAGAATAGACTCCACCCGAGTTTGGCGTGCATCACAACGAAGTTTCTCATCCCGTTGGAGAGCGTCTCGGGTGGATTCCCACGTTGTGAGCTGCAATTGCTGCATGTCCACCATCATGGGCATGGTAGATCCGCTGCACATGCTTTGCACGCCAGCAACTCGTTGGATGGTAGAGGGGAGCGATGCAGAGGCAGAGCGCTCACTTGTAGTGACGGGAGCTGCTGAGGCTCGATCGTCCATGCTCTGTGTATCGAGCTGCATCGCGGCGTGGCAGTGAACGTGGCGACGGAAAGGAAGAGCGTAGGCTACGTAGCGAAACATTGGATGATCTGGGCTGCACTGTGCCACACTCATGGAGCAGCGTGTGGCATCACGGTAGAGGCAGCTCGCCACGAGGTTTGTCTCATCGAAGCGATTAAGCCCTGGGATGAGCTGCAGGATAGTGCGATCGTCAAAGCAGCAGCGAATGGTCCCGTTGGTGAGAGCGGTAAAGGTGCCAACGCCGTCTAGACGTGTGGAGAGGTACACAACCGCGCCATTCTGGACGGCGGAGTCCAGTAGCGGTGCGGGATGGTCGGCCAAGGCACGGAACGCAGACCCATCCACGGCATCGGCTAACATGGCCTCCTCTGCACTCAGCAAGGGATGAACGCGGCGCTGCAGTTGATGGCCTTCACCCCCTGCAATGGCAGCAGGTGCGATGGTACTAGCTAGGTCGAAGCCACCCACTGGGAGCACATCTGTGCCAGCGCACTGCTGAACCCCAGTGGAGGTACTGGCGATCCCAGTCCATCGTTGTTGCTCGGCAGACCGTTGTGCATGGCGTTCATGTTCCACGAGCTGGAGGCAGTGATTCCCCACCACACCAAGGTAGCGTCCAGATGCCTCGGCATGTCCTGGATGTAGCAGACGTCGCTGGCTAGAGAGGAGCTGCATGGGGTTCCAGTGCTGTGCCACCACACCTCCAGATTCTTGGTGAATGCTCACAGCATCCGCTGCGCTACACAACACGTAGCGAGGTGGTTGACCATCATCCTTGATCGAGGTGGAGCGTACTTGTCGCAGCTGCAGGGGTACCCGCGGTGGAAGGCCCACTCCACCATCATCACTCAAGAAGTAGGATTTGCTGGTGCACTGTCCGCCTCGTTGGGTGTGTGAGACGACGTAGCCACTTTTGCCCTGGTGTGGAGCCGCGCGAACGACGCTCTCATCCTCAAGGACAGCACAGAGTACCTGGGGCCTTCCCATCACCACATTCTCGTCCATCACAGCCGTTTCCATTGCATCCTGCGTGTTGTTGTTGTACGTTAGCTGCTGAGGTGTTACGGCCACTTCATCCACTGAGTTTGTGTGAAGACACCAATACACCGCCTGCGGGTCTCTCCCAGCTACATCACCATCGTAGCGCCAGAGCACCTTCGCCGTAGCGCCATGAAGATTAGCATTGCACACTGCTCGTTGTGGGTGTGACTGGGCTGCAATGAGGGCGTGGCAGTGGTCTTCGGTCATGTTGGAGAAGCGGCAGCGGCGGTCCCCGGACGCCGCCTCCACCTCCGAGGCCGTTGCGGGGAGCTCCAGGGGTGAGTAGAAGCCCTCCTGCTCCCCGATGGGGACGTCTTGCGAAGGAACATCCTCAGTGGCATCCTCGCGGCCTTCAGTGTGGGGATAGCCAGACGAACGACCTACATCCTCAATCATCTCCAGCGCCAGCCGCAACATCGGTGCCCACTGGGTGGGTGGCATCGCGACGGGGAAAACTTGGTGTTGCCACACATATGCCCGGGTACGGTGAATGGGCGGCCCACGATGTCCCGCAGCATCCACGGCGGAGGTGAAGATTAGCCGAGAGCCGTCGGTGTGGGTGACAGGAGCTGGCCAGCGTACGGAGAATAGTGCACCATTACTGTGGATGGTAAGCTTGACGGTGCGTGTGGCACACCACAAGGACCATTCATCACCCACCTTCACCTCGTCCCGACGGAGGCCCGATGGGGAGGTAATGGGTGAGCAAGCCACCTTTTCGGTGAAGGTGGTTGGTATGTTGGTGCGATCGGTGAGTCCGCCTCGTCCCAGGCGAGCTCCCGTGACGACGTGGATGTTTGGCTCGTCAGGGTCGTTAAGGGATTCACTGCTGCGCTCTGGAGTCAGTACCGTGGCGTAGACGTCGTGATGCTCGAGGAGGTCTGGGTCGCGACGAAGAAGCAGCGCATTCATGGGGCTGCGATGCATCCACACTTGCTGCTCCTCTGAGTGAGCAGATAGCCCATCAATAATGCGTGGATGAGGCGAGAGGAGGTTGTACAGCTGTAGGGCAGCACGTACCTTGTCTTGGTATTTGCTGAGGGTCCATGCGGTAAACTGCATGTCACGAACCATCGAGCCTACGCGTTTCGTTGGACCATCGTGGTGACTTGCTGGCACAGAAGCTGATGTTGATGACGTGGATGGCCCATCACTCACGACGGGGCTTAACGCGACGAATGTGCGCATTGCATCACAGAAGGAGAGAACAGACCCATCGCCGTACATGAACTCCACCCCACCATCATCCCATGCACATGCCTGCACAACAACATCTGCAACAGCGGAAGGACGAAGAAAGTGGTGTGGATGAATGTCTTGTGCGTTCACGTTCATTGTATGGACACGAGTAAGAAGCAGCTGAGTTATGTAGTGTCCTTTGAAGTATGTGCTACTCAATGCATCTACAAATGGGATGCAGTGGTGAACCTAACAAGATTATGTTCTTACGAGAGAAGGCAAACGTGAGAGTAAGAATAGTCTGAACGAGTGATCAATACAGTTGGGCTGGAGAAGACGATTGGTCTCTAGAAGATAATTGCCAGAGTGACTATGCCCTTGATGAATGACGGATCACGACGGCACGGCGCTGCGACTTCTCACACACATACTGGCACGTTGTAAATACAAAACAGAAATCAGCGACTTGCGTGGCTACCCATACACGAGAGTTGTGCATGGTATTAGTTGTTGTTAGTAGTAGGTAGTAGTGGCAGCCTTTATGGGCGCGGGATGGCGACACATCATGGCTTGTGGGGAAACGAAGCAAAGAAGCACCTTCAGTGCTCCATGCAAACAGAGATATGACATCGAGTGAGGTGAGGCACCAATGGAAGATGGCGGTGCCAACATAGCTCTCTCTCTCTCTCCTACACACCCTTCCCTCCTCCCCGATCCACCCTATGCCGCCACTGGCTTAGGAGCGGCTAAGCGCTTTCCAAGCGAGTCCGGCACCTTCAGGAGCTTCACCAATGTGGCGAGGAAGTTGGCGTCGTCAGGGGTCAGCTCATCCTTAAACTTCTTCACTGCATCAAGGGAGGGGCGTGTGATCATGGAGATGAGGTGTGACGACTTATCAAATTGACGTCCAAAAGTGACGCCAGTCTCACCCGAGTTGATCTTCACCGCCACCTCTTGGCCCACATTGGCGATGTTGACGGGCTTGTTGTCACGCTCGAGAGACATGACCTTGCCAATTTGAATCAGACCGTCCTTACCCAGAACGCAGAGAGGGGTGCGTTGGCGCAACTGGCCACGAGCAACGCGCACGGGAAGGATGATGGGGTCTGTGGCGTGGATGCAGTCACCAATGATGGTCAGCTCCACAGGGAAGACGGCAATCTCCCGCAGTCTTTCCTTCTCCTTAGCCTCATACTCCTCGTTGTACCGCGTAAACATATCAAAGAGGTGGTAGATGATCTTGGCCTCAAAGATGTCAATGCTGTTCTTCTTGGCGATGTCTCGAGCTTCGTCGGACACCGTCACATCGAAGGCGAGGACCACGGCATAGCGTGGCTCTCGGCGCTTCATGGCCTGCACATGGAGCAAGTGACGCTTGTGGATCGTTCCAATGGCAACGTTGCCAACAGGAATCTTCATATCTGCCAAGAAGGAAAGGAGGGCCTCAAGGGCACCAAGGGTGCTGCTCTGAACGGTCACACCGATTCCATCGGGGTTGATGTGCTCCGTCAGGTTGGTGGCATCCTTCATGACGATGCGCTGAAGCTCCTCCACATCATCACCAGGCCGCACCACCAGCAGAGGTGTACCTGGAATGACGTACTCCAAATCGTTGGCGGTGATCTTCACGCCCATTGCAGCCTGGATCGACTTGTGATGGATGTATTCCGCACGCACCCGAAGCTCCTTCATGGGCTGTGGAGTCAAGAGTGAACGAATCTGCGTCATGATGGGGCCATTCTGCCCGCAGAGACACACTTGGTCGCCCTCATTGAGAACGCCATTAATCAAGATCACATCGATGGTGAAACCTTGACCAGTGATGGGCTTCACCTCCAGCACCGTGCACTGAAGATCGTCACGGTAGGTGACCTTGCCCTCCATGAACTGCTGTACCAGACGGATCTCCAGCAGCAGCAAGTCACTGATACCCTCCCCAGTCTTCGCCGAGGTTGGGACGATGGAGACGACCTTGCGGACGTCGTCGTTTTCGTAGTAGATCTGCGAGTTAAGGCCCTCGCAGGAGAGCTCGGTCATGACGGTGGCCAAGCGCGTCTTGAACTCATTCCGCACGTGCGTCTTTTGCAAGGCCAAGGACTGCTCAAAGTCCATGTTTTCATTGGGCATCCATTCGTAGAGACGATCAACCTTGTTAAGGGCAATGATGAAGGGGCACTTCTTCTCGCGGAGAAGACGGATAGACTCGCGGGTTTGGTTTTCCAGGCCGTGCATGATATCCACGACGAGGATGGCAATATCACAGAGACTGCTGCCACGGCTGCGGAGGTTTGTGAAAGACTCGTGACCAGGGGTATCAATGACAAGCAAACCAGGAACGTTGAGGCTGTGTTGGTACTTCTTGTTGAGCTCCGCCGTCGCCTTCACAAGTGCCTCGCGGGGGAAGAAGGTAGCGCCAATCTGCTGCGTGATACCACCAGCCTCACCGCCTTGGACGTTGGTTGCACGAATACGATCCAACAGACTTGTCTTACCGGTATCCACGTGACCCATCACACAGCAAATGGGGGAGCGCAGGCTGCTCACATCAGCCAGCACGTGCTCATTGGCGCGGGCCTCGGCCTCAGCCTTGCGCTTCTCCTCTGCGCGCTTTGCGCGACGCTCCAGACGGGCGTTGCGCACTCGCTCGTTGTTCTCGTGACGAGCCGTCCGGCGTTCATCCCGCTCCATCGTGGCTTCCCAATCGTCCTCGTCAATCTCTGCATCCGACTCCGTCGCCTCCGTCACTTCACCATCGTCCTCAGAGACCTCTTCCTCTGGAGGTGGTGGCGGAGCTGCAACGGCAGCCTTGGGCCGCACCGTTTTTGGCTTTGGAGGGGCCAACTTCGCCTTTTCGCGCTCCTCCTCCTGCTCCTGGCGAATACGGTCAACGTCCGGGAGGATGAAACCAGCGGCGCGCATGCGTTCGAGAGCGGCATCGGCGTTGGTCTTCTTGGATTCCTTGCGGGCCTCTCGATCTTCCTGCTTCTGACGCTCACGTTCCTTTTCACGCTCTGCCTCCTCAAAGCGGCGTTGTTCTTCCGCAAGGCGCTCCTCTTCACGAATACGGCGCTCCTCCTCCTCCTCTTCACGCTTGATGCGTTCCTCCTCCGCCTTCTGCATCTCCATCTTCATCTTGAGCTTCGCCACCATAGCGGCGGGCGGGCCCTTCTTGGCTCCGCCTCCGGGTTTAGGAGGCATCTTGGCGAGTGAGAGAAATGGTGTTGGTTATGTTAACTGTTGTTGTTGTGTTATGGTGCCTCTTCTGTTTCGGCACGGAGCTGTTGACAACGGAAGCTTGAGAGAACAGATGACGGCGGACCTACGAAACTACCGGGGGAAGTCGTAAGTGGCGGTTACGTCATAAAAGTGCCTAAACTGCTTTTCTAGAACTTTCTGAAAACGCAAACAACAAGAAAGAGAGAGTGCGAGTGACGTTGTTTGCCAATTAGGAGTTCACGCACCACCGAGTACTCTTGGCAGTGCAGCCAAGAAGCATCAGCGAAAAAGTCACTATGTTTTGGCCGTGTGGCAGCACGAGGTGCTTGTGATGAAGTCGTCAACGAAAAGGAGGGGCTTACAGCTAGGAAATCCATCCTACTCAAAAATGATGCCTTCTACAGCGTCAGACTGTGAATCATCAGGTCCTCCATACCGGGTTCCAGAGATTTGGCCAGCACCCCACCACAACTCCACAACTCATCGGAAACCTTGGCAATATTAAGCCGCTCCGCCTTTTCTGGGAGGACGGCAATCCACTCATACTCAAGGCGCTCACCCTCATCTCCGGCTTTGGTGATGATGACAGGGGTACGCTTGGTCTCCACAAGCTGAAGAATGATGCCACATTCCAGACGCTTCGACCATCGTCGCATGACGCGTTCGCAGCAGTACGTAACCTCACCGAGCTCGGGTGAGAGAACCGCATGGACAGAGTCTCTGGTACTACGAAGGATATCAGCCTCAAGGTAGGCATCCGCCACACGCTTCTTGATGGGGTGACGGGCACGTACAACGAAGCGGAGATCAGGTGCGGTCGTCCGGACATAGTGGGTGACCATGAATCGGTCCCATGGAAGATTCACTTTGCTGCACTGAAGTTGTTCGTTCAGCTCACAGTCCATGGATTGACCCATGCGACGAATCATCACCTTGTAGCTCGTCGTCGCATCCTGCGTGAGCTTCATATCCATGCTTGCCGCCAGCTGCTCCATGGCGGAGACGTTGGTGTCTGTGGCGATGGCAAACCACGCGTAGGGATGCTGAGCGTGTAGGTGCCGTTGCAGTGACCAAATCGGAAGTACGTTGCGGTTCTGTTTGGCAATGTGGCGATAGTAGAGCACCTTTCCAGCTCCGATGTTGATCTCCCCACTCAGGTTCAGATTCCACAAATTGAGCAGGCACCACTCAAAGCCACGACGGAATCGGTGTTGGTTAGCCTCATCTACTGGAGCAGATCCCAGAGTGAAGGCCTCTGCTGTTCGAGACTGGCCTGGAAGCTTGTTAGGGCACACACGGCGCAGCTGCACGTCGGGGCTCACGTGGCTGTGAAGTAGCTGAAAACTACGTGGAGTGAGTGCATCAAATCGCTCGGTCAAGCGGCTAGGAGAGACCTCGAGGAAGTCCGCCTTGCGACGCTGCTCAAAGCCAGGCTCTGGGCCCCAATCGCCGTACTCGTCCGCCTCGTCCAGTGCTGCATCCATGTTGTCGTAGTCCGTGACGGTAACGGAGCTTCCTGATCCTTCGCCTGCTTCTCGACCAGCAGAAGCCAGCGTCTCCGCCTGTTGCTGCTCCAAAGAGAGCATTTCTTCTATTTGCCGCACAAGGGAGGACTTCTTGCGGACATCTTCACTTAGTGCTTGGCCGCCGTTGTGCATGGAAACAAAGTGAGCGAGCTCATCGGTCGTAAGGGAGAAGAGATTACCTTCGTTCCATAGGCCCCACACCAGGTTTTTGGTGATGTGCTCCATCCCACATACCTTACCAGCTGCAGCGGCCTGAAGGAGCGGCCTCGTCCAGCGGCTAACGCTTCGCATCGGGCAGGCGAGCATCGCCGTCCAGCCCAGGCCAGATAGCGTATGTGGCTGGAGAGCTCGACGCATGGTTCGTGTGGCTTTTCTGAGAGAAGTGCGCAGCTTGTTTTGCCTGGCGAGTGAGATGGATACCGGCTACGCGAAGATGAAACACCTATACAACTCACACACAGTTGGAATGACGATGAGTGTTCAACGAAAACGGAGAAAACACAACAATACTCTCTGTTGATGAGAAGCACGTTAGCTATGACGTAGAATCTCCCAAAACCTAGAAGAAACGAGAAAAAGTGATTGATTGTTTGCAAGTAAGTGTGTTTACATCCGTGATGGCACATCATTCACACTAGAAACGCTGTGTGCACACCCACATCACCATGGCATTAATAGTCTCGAATAGGCCATCATTCACTGTCACACTCATTCTCTTCCAGCCCTTCCAACCATCACCTTGTGTGATTGTGGAGCATTGAGGGAGTTTGTTGATGAAGAGAGGGCTGGAGGAGGAAACAGGGAGAGACGCTGGTCTCGGCCTTTCCTCTGGATGCACACCAACAAGATGGTATCACCGTAGTCGCACTCTACGCATACTGATCACACATCTCTCAGCGTACACGCAAAAAAAATGTTTTAGAAGAAAACAATAGCCATCGCCCTGGAAGAAGAAGCAAAACAACATCAGCAACATCATCAAGAGAAAAAACTCGTACATATGAGTCACCACTCCTAGGGTGCACCATCCTCCGGGTTCAGAGCTGCACGGCATTAGCCTACGTTAGTCGAACGAGAATCTGAAATGACGATGGCAGCTTCTTTGTGTGTATCGTCGGGAGACGGGAAGGAACTCTCCTTCCACCGTAAGCCCCCGACCACAACCCAGTTCATATTGTGGCATGTGTGTGGCGAAGAAGTGATGGGGGAGCAGGGAAGAAACGGAAAATGTACCAAAGAGAGAGAAAATGAGGGAAATGAAAGAAGTGTGGTGTTGTGTTCCGCCTATAAAAGGAAGTCACCACAGCACCATCCCATCACACCGCGCATGTGGAGGCAGAAGAGAGAAGGGAGGGTGGTGCGAGGGATAAGGAATCCGTTCCTGTGAACAAAAAAAAGAAGAAGTAATACAAAAAAAAACGAAAGAAGAAGTTACAAAAGAAGGAACGCAAAAATCAGAGGTACGTGATGCTCGCAACGAGCCATAAAGAAGGAAAAGAGGAAGAAACAATCGTAACAGAAACTAGAAGGTGATAAAGAAAAAAAGAGATGTTGAAAAATAATTGAGTACGAGGTTGGGTGCGCTCCCCAACAATGTGCTGGCGTGCTGCCGACGTCTGCTAACCCAACCGAGGAGCCCATGGGAAACGACGTTCGAGCAACAGGAAACACAAACAAGCAGAAGTAACGATTCATGTGTTCCTCAAGTGAAGAAAAAAGAGATGGAGGGAAGGGAGGAGGTATGGGGGAAAGAAAGATGGCAGAAAGTGAGGGAGCACATGAGAGAACGCGAAGGATTCGTGGTGGTGGTGCACGTCAAATGACAACAAAACATGTCGTAAATCAGTACAGAAAGTTTGCGTTTTTTTTGAGGCGTGTAGCGCTGCCTGCAAGAAGATATGTTGCCACGTCATTGTGAAGGGAGTATTGCTATATGTTTACACAGAGGGAGGGGCAATCCAGATGGATGAATCGAACACGAATGATGCCGCAGCTCACAGAGCAGAAACAAAAGCAACAACACAGGGAAATAATAGGCAAAATGATCGCAGCAACCACACCGTGCACGAGACGCAAACCACACATCATCCAAAGTGGAGAACATGAGATACACACCACTGACGATTTCACACGAGAGAAATTAGGAAACAAGAGTTGTTATCTTCGACGTCCCAAAATCTGCTGTTGTTCACTAAATGCCCTCCTTGCGGTAGCCCGCGTATTGCCGTTGGGGGAGGTACCCCACGACTACCCAGTATCAATGAATGAAGAGCCCCAGAAACAAAAATACAGAGTGAAAAAAGCAAATGAAAATTAGATCGCTCGCCGAGGGAGGCACTTTACAAGCAGCGAGGCTCCAGATGAGCCTTCCGTCAGCGCTGGTGGATCAGAGAGCACCCAGAGATCCTCTCTGCGCCACCAATTATATCCATCATATCTGTTCTATGCAGAGTTTCTAGGCACAAAAAACTCACACACACATGTGTGCGCATCATGTGAAAAGGTTCGTAGAAAGGGAAGGTGGCTTTGGGTGGTCACAGCAGGTACCCGAAGGAAGAAAACGAAGAAGGTTATCACAACAGCACCCGCCGCAGTGGGCAGAACAACCAAATGTCAAACTGAACAAAGCAAAGAGAGTTACACATCGGGGTGACAGAAATAGTGCACAATGGGTGGAGAACGTAATAGAGGAAGTAAAACGAACACACACGCACACAGACACGAAACACGTCATGAACAACATGGAAAAAGTGAAAAAAAGAGTAGCAAAGAACACCACCATAGAAGCTACTTGCATTGCAAAATTGAAGAGGGGAGAGCCGGCGGCGTAGAGAAGCAAAGACCTCCGTCACGAGCCACAAGAAAGAAAGAAAGAAAACATGTCTTCCATTGTGTCCCGTGAGGGTGAGGGCAATGGGTCATGGACAACTGGTTCTTCATGATCATCTCACTTCATTTTGTGTACGTGTATGATTTCACTTTGTGAGGCCTTGGATATGTTGTTTGATGAGTAGAAGAGGTGCAAACGAAAAGTTTGCCACAGCGCCAAGTGAAATGAGTAAAATAAATGGATGTGGCTGAATAGGTGTGTGTGTGTGGGGGAGGAGAAACAGAGAGAGGAAGGAGATGGCTGTGGTGCCGCTCGGCGCCATTAGTTTGTGTTTCGTGGAGGTGAATGTGAGAGCATTTGAGGGGTGAAGGAGTTGGGTCTTTGGGCAACTCCACCTAGACGAGGGGGCGTGGACAAGAGAGGAGGCTGAACGCGTGGAACAGGCCGAGAAATGCGGGATTGGCTGCGTGAGGAGCAAAACCCACTCGTACCTGAGCCGAAAGAGAACGGCGACTTACACAGCGCCACGATCTCCGTTCGTGCCCCCTCCAGAAGCAATGAAAAATGAAGATGGAACAGCACTTCAAAGTGCAAGAAAAGACCAAACTAGAACGGCTGAGAGAGTCGGACATGGAGGGGAGGGGAGAGAAAAACATACAAAACAAGACGGACAAACAACAAAAAAGGGGCACGACAGCAGCTGCAGCAAAATAGAATACGAGAGAAGGCGTGCTTATGCGTGAAGAAAGGAAAAGCAAGTTACGAAAAACTACGACGTGAATAGAAGGGTGTGTGGGGGGGGGAAGTGTACCGATTGATTGGTAAGGGCAGAGAAGGAGGGTTGTGGTCGTCACTGGGTGCCGTTTTTCGATGGGCGTGACGCATCTTCTCTCACTGCAACTGAGACGGATGCCGGCTAGGAGAGCAGAGGAAGTTCATTTCGTCCATGGTTGCTAGGAAAATTCCCAACTGTGCCGTCCGCCCATCTTGACAGCGCACTTGCACTCCGTTAGTCCGTTGTAGTGCGACTGTTGCGTCTTCTTCTCGTTCGAATTCCACAAGAAGCTCACCTGGACGTCCCCATGGCGCAGGCACTGGCAAGATTCGACTGACCGCGAGGTCCACAAAGAATGGCCGGAGATGAGCCTCCAGTAGTGGAATGGATGGATGACCGTAGAAGTGAAGCACAACGTGCCCTGCCAATGACGGGCTTTGGTGCTGCAGATGGGCTGATACTGCCGGGATAACGTAGCTACCCGTAACTGGGACTGGGAGCTGTGAAGGTTGAACGTCCATGACTGAGGCCTCTCGGAGTATGGGCATGGGTGGGGCTAGCATGTTTGGATAGCTCATTGAGGAGCTCTCTCGTACGTCGTGACTGGGGGTGCGACTAGGGGGGCGTTGAAGGCGCCGATGACGAAGGAACACAGCAGTTGCATGCGGATCGAGCACCTCAACGTAGCGTGAGCGTATGTACAATTCGTGCAATGACCGTAGCGCCGCTTCGGCATCTGCCATTACCTCGATCACAAACGATCCATCAAAGTGGGTCTCATTTTTCACAAACATTCCAAGTCGTGTGACGCGTTCTTTGATGGGGTGAAGCAGGTGGTGAAGTTCATCCGCCGTAGTGTCGTACAGAAAGCCCCTAAGAACGGCGCAACACACGGGACCGGTGGGGATTTCACCTCGGTTGTAGACCTGCACTGCCGCCCGCAACGCGTCTGTGTGTGCAGTGGGGTTGAATGTGGTGCGGTGACCGAGATTTACCAATACAACTGCTCTTGGATCGGGAATCTCCACAACGACTCCGTCCCTCACGTACGGAAAGGTAGGATAACTCTGAGAGAAGGCATGGGCATGGGGTATTTCCTGGAGTGAGGTGAATGTAACAAGGTACCCTTCTCTCGCTGGAACCCCGTCATATCCGCGCACTGGAACTCCGGTGTTATTAGGGTCCCGCCCAGGATGCATGAATAAATCTATTCAGCGACTACGCGAAGAGTCTTCTTTTCTCTGGCCGAAACCAAGTAGAAAATGGCGCGGAGGGTGGAAAGTGTCTGTGAGTAAAACTGCAGACGGCACTTGAGTTCGACACCACGGAAGCTTGCGGCTACAGGTGTTTGTCAATCAGTATCAGCCGAAACGCCTGAGAGGAGATTCTCTTGATGAGCAAAGAGAAGTAAGCCTCTTTTAGATGGAAGAGTATCTCGAGAAACGGTCTCGATGATGTATGGACGGAATGGAGATGGAATGTTAATCTTTTAAAGGTGTCATCAACAAGGAACATGATGGAAGAGGTGGAGAACAGTTACGACACAGTGCACAACAGTGAACGAAACATGGTATGAAATGAGGGGAGGGTACAAGCAGTATTCTCTGTATTACCTTGGAAGTTGTGATGGATCCCGACAATAGTCAGCCATTTTCAGCACACACATACACAACAACATGCAACCGTGATTGTGGCTCTCCCAGGCCCTTATGGAGCAGAAGTAAAGAGCAACGCTGTATTGGCACCGCCAAAGCCAAAGCTTGTCGAAATAGCTGCCTCCCCTGCCCACGGCTGCGGCTCGTTGCCACGAACGATGGACATGGCAGTACCAACTTGGATCAATGGGGAGGTGGGAAATGCCGCAGCAGAGGACGAGTTGTTGGCACTCTTCCACGAACCATGGACGTCGAGGTTCACACAGGGTGGCGCTTGCTGGTGCTTCAGTGCCAGAATGGCAACAGCAGCCTCGACGCTACCAGCTGCCCCGAGTAAGTGACCCACACTTCCTTTTGTGCTGCTTACATACAAGGGAGAGCCGGATTCATTCTCTGGACGGAGGGTGCGGCCAACTGCCGTTAGCTCAATGTCATCTCCCATCGTTCCTGTTGCGTGAGCATTGATGTAGCCAACCACCTTGGCCGGCACGTCTCCACCGTCGTGAAGGGCATCTTGGATGCAACAACCGGCGCCACGACCATCAGGATGCGGGGCGGCAACGTCAAACGCATCACATGCCAAACCAAAGCCTCGAACCTCCGCGTAGATCTTGGCGCCACGCTTCCGCGCGTGCTCCAGTTCCTCCAGTACTAGAATACCAGCACCTTCACCCATCACAAAACCATCTCGCTGAGTATCAAAGGGCCGTGACGCTTTCTCAGGACGATCGTTGAAGGTGGCGCAGAGCGCTCGCATGCGACAAAAGCCAGCGATGGACGTGGGAGTGATACTTGCCTCAGTGGCACCACACACAACGACATCGGCTCTGCCATGCCGGATCCAGCCCGCGGATTCCCCAATGCACTGTGCCCCAGTGGCACATGCAGCCACGCTGCTTCCCACAGGGCCGGTAATGCCGTAACGAATTGCCGTCACCCCCGCCGCCATATTCCCGAGCATCTTGGGGACGAAGAAGGGATGCACCTGACTGTAGCGTACCCCTGCCTCCTTCAGGTTTCCATGCAGCAGCACCGCCACATCCGCCACGTCCGCCACCGATGGAATGCCCGTACCGATATTCACGCCGACACGGTCGCAATTCAGGCCAGAGAGAAGTTCCTGCTTTCCAGCCGTGGATAACAGCTCCGCGTCGCCAAGTGCCTCTTCCGTGGCGGCACTACAGAAAGCAAAGCTACGTGGCGCACGTGGGGTAGGCGCGAAGCGCGGCTTGCCACTCCCGTCCTCTCGTACGGAGGCAGCCACACGGCAGGGGAGGGCGTTGATGAGCTGTTGTCGTAAAGCAGATCGTGTCTCATCGGACATCTTCCGTTCTTCCAGACAAGATGGAAGGAAGTAGGGAACTTCATCAAGCGCGTGTGTTCCAGACACACCACGACAGAGTGCTGACCACGTCTCTGAAGCTGTCGTCCCCACGGGAGTGACCAGGCCCATTCCCGTCACAACAACGCGCCGGCGTGGAACAGCGGAGAGTGGTCCAAAGGGCATACGAGTATGTGTACGATAATATTGTCTTTGCCTTATAGCTTACCAAATGATGACGTAAAAAGACAGACAAGACATCATCACGGAGAAGGGTCGTATCACTGCCACACAACACATGGTGATATCAAACAGAGAGGTACGGTGTCTTAACGCGTGTGAAGGGGGCACAGAAGACACAAAAGTCGTGTCCTGTGCGTGGCAGCTGTTCACCTAACGCCGGCGGGAGTACACGCTGCGTGAGGTAGATGACTTGATGTAGCCGCCATTGCTAATGGGCAGAGAGGCATCGCAGTGCTGAAGTCCGGGAAGGACGTGCCCACTGGCCATCTGCAGCTGATCCCACAGCCCATCCACTGATTGTGCGCCATTGCGCTTGGAGCTCCAACTTCGTTGACGCGTTTCTCGTGAATCGTGTATTTGTCGCTGAAAAGCGAGGAGGCCTTCGCCACGTCGAAGAGCAGCGGAGATGACCTTGGGCCCTTGAAGATGCCGCTTACTCGCAAACTCATTCCGCAAACGGAATAGGTGGTCACGACGCTCGCTAGGGCTGTAATGGCGATGAATGAGGCGAAGGAAGTTCCTGTAGAGGAAGAGTACTTCCTGCGCACGGTAGGGGAAGTTGGCAAAGCTTGGAACGTCAGCTCCAAGAACCTGGGAGCCGCTTCGCGGAGCTCGGCACAAGGAGGTGCATCGAAGAATGCCACAACAAATGCCGCGTCCACCTGCGGGGATTGCCGTTGGAGTAGATATGGTTGTGAAAGCGGAGGCTGCACCTGATACGGGTTGCCGAACGACCCTTCTCCAAGCACTGACTGAAGAATGAGCGATGCAGGTGCTCGTCCACATAATGCTGTTCTGTTCTTCGGCTTCAAATTCAAAACAACAAAGGAGAGCAAGAACAATGATTCATAGATGCACTAATCAGGGGTCTTTCCTCATGTGCCTTACCAGCAACCCTCGTGATACTTGTTGAGGGCGTGTGCGTATTTGCGTGTACAAGACAAGAGATGGAATGGAATCGGATCCACACTCACTCTGGATCGACTCATCTGGTAGTTGTGCTCTTTTTTGTGGTTGTCTCACACTTCTTCATTCCTTCGTATCACAGGGATGTATGTGGGAGATAGAGCACGCACTCCCATCAAGGGTGTCGGCCATGGCGTTACATGAACTGAATGAAATCATCTCCACCATCGGCGCTGCTTTCATAGATGAATGCATCTCCCTGCATACTAGACACGGTACGTTGCAGCTCCTCAATGGATAATGATGCAACACCAAGCCGTTCATGCAGTTCATGCAGCTGTACCGAGTTGCGTTGCTCGCGCTGAAGTGCCTTGAGTGCATCAACAACCCGCCTGGATAGATCAAGAGCCGAGGTGGTTTGACCCAGTGCCTGGATGACCTTGTTCTGTGGTGGGGCTACTTCCACACGAGTCCTTTGTGCTGCCGGGGATTCTGCTGCGGAGTCCAGTGCAGCATCTCGCTGGCGGATATCACCACGACGGTTTTGATCCTGGCGAGCCATGTCGTTGTCATCTGAGCGCTGCTGTGTTGCGGTGCTCGCGGCGTGCACAGAGGCCCGCAGCAACTCCATCGCAGCATCCACATCGGCCTCCTCCACTGTCGGTGACAGTCGAAGCTTTGCTTGAGCAGTGGCGAGACGAACCAATGCCTCCAAAGTTCGGGCAGTGATGAAGAAGCCATCCTTGCCACCTTCTTGTTGCTCTGCACGGAGCTGCACATACTGTTGGCTTACCAGCTGCTGGGATGCCTCCGTCAAGAGTGGTGATCCTTGCTTGGCCATTTGAAGATATGCTCGCAGGAATGCGGTGCTCACGATGCTCTCACCCGTACTCGTCGTAGTCATGCGCAGCTCCGCCATGCCGTCGCCCGAAGAGCCTGTGTTCATGCGTGAGCGGGCCGTCTCGGTGCTCTCCACAACGGTCTTGGTGACTACAGGATCGAAGCCGACAGGTTGGGATGTCATGTGGTTACGGAGGATGTGCTCTCCAATGCGGCGATTGTGCTCTGAGGAGTGTTGGTCCAGAATGATGAAGGTTAGATCAAAACGGGAGAGGAGTGACTCGGGAAGCCCAACGTTGAAGGCTAGACGATGCTGGACGCTGTAGAACCCATAAATAGGATTTGCAGCCGCCAGGACGGAGCATCGGGCGTTGAGGGAGGCATGAATGCCCGCCTTTGCAATCGTGACGGTCTGCTGTTCCATGGCCTCGTGCATCGCCACACGATCCTGTGCGCTCATCTTATCAAACTCATCGATGCACAAGATACCACGATCTGCGAGCACCATCGCTCCCGCAGAGAGGGAGCGCTCACCCGTATATGAGTCAGACGCCACTGCTGCTGTCAAACCAACACCAGAGCTACCACGACCGGTGGTGCTCAGCGCAAGAGGGGCAGCGCCAAGGACGAAGCGCAGGAGCTGTGATTTTGCCGTGGATGGTTCTCCCACGAGGAGCAGGTTGATATCTCCACGAACGTGGGTGTTGTGGGCAACACGCTCCACACCACCCACCATCATCAGGACAATAGCGCGCTTTTCATAGTCAAGACCATATACCGTCGGCGCCACAGCCTTCGCGAGGGCCTTCAACACCCCCGCGTGTCCATCTTGCTGGGTACAACGGTGAGCAAAGGCGACCAGCTTCTCCTCCACTGCAGGGACATGCTTGGTGAGCAAGGCCTGCTGAGCGAGCACGACATGATTCACCAAGACAATGGACTGAAAGCTCTTCTTGTCTGAAGTGGTGTAGGGCATGAAAACACCCACGACTAACACCCGGTCACCGGGCTTTACCGCATCCACCAAGTCATCATCAAACCTCAGCTCTACGCTTCGAGGGAGTTGTCCAGTGGGCGCACGCTCCGGTGCCTCTTGAAGCACCGCGCATTGCGAGTCCACAAAGGTGGAGAGACCGAGCTCCGTGCGAAGCGCATGACCCTCCATGTCCGTCTTAGGCATGACATTCACTGTAGGCAGGTGGGAGCTGTCAATCATGGGGGTGAGTTCATCTCGAAATTCCTTCTTGGTGAATTTGTTTGTTTCTGGGCAGTAGTGGACCGTCTCTAACACTCGCGGGCGGTTGGTCGACTGCCGTGTGACGATGCCCTCCAGTGCCACCATGGTGTTCAAATGACGGGCGTAGAGCTCACGAGGGGAGACGACGGTGCCAACTGGACCCTCCAGCCCAACGTGCACAGTACGGGAGCGATAGTCGACTTTCAGGTACTCCGGTTGCTGACGCAGCACCACATCGTGTAGTGCGAGCTCGAGCAAAGGAACAAACTTGCCAGGCTCCTGAATAATGCCCTCACCCAAGGACTGGGCAGCAGAGCCACCATCGTTTCGCTGAATGGCAGAGTGATAGTCAAGAAGATCACTGATGTCCATCAAGAGACGTGCACCACCAGCGGTCATCATGTTGAGAATCCTTTCATGATACTTCTCCTCAAACTGTTCACTTTCAAAAAAGTCCGTGAAGCTACGGCGGATGAGCGTCTGCTCCTCCGTGAGGGTTCGACTTGCAAGCATAGTGGTAAAGGTGTGACTAACTTAGGCGGGCAATCTATCTATGCACGTTGACACACACTTCAGTAATCTATATGTGGCCAACAGAGTCCCTACACAGCTTGAGGGATGTCGATGAAACGAGTTGATGAAAAGAAAAGCGGTGCAGATATCGTACAATCATCGTTGTTACACGACAGACTACAATACAGCGGAACAAGAACACCACAAGTGAGTCTCCTTAACAGGGGTCAGCAGCGGCATGAGCTTACTCCTGGTATTGAGTGACGTGGAGAGAATCTCAAGGTCTTGGCCGCTTGAGGCCTTCTCCTGACTTGGTGGATGCCGCCCATCCCTCGTGCACATGATTATGCTTGCTTAGTTCCTTCAACACCAACTCAACTTCCTGTAGCTTAAGCCGCACTAAATCATCGTCCACGTCCCAGCTATCAATGAGCGCCTGCTCCAGTTGCTGTACAGGGGTGTGCAAAGCTCCTGTCAGTTCCTCCAACATGGTTCGGGCGGCCCGTGTACGTTCTTCTTCTGCTGCCTGCCGCGTTCGAGCTGCCTCCGCCAATGCAGCTTCCTGACGTAACAAGATTTCTTCTGCTTGGCGAGCCTCCAAGTCACTCTCTCGTGCACGACGTTGCCCTTCAGCATCCATTGCCCCCGATGGCGCAGGGTCAATCTCTGCATCATACGAACGACGTAGGGTTGCATCGGTCAAAACCTCCACAGCACGTTGAACCACCTCAAAGGCTGTACGAGCTTCTGGCGAGCCATCCTTGTCTGGATGAAAGATGAGTGAGTAGCGTCGGGCAGTTCGGGAAACAGAGGCAAGAGTTGGTGGGTCAAACACCACTGTGGAGCGGTCTAAGCCAAAGAGCTCGTAGTAATTCAATTGGCCAACATTGTGTTTGTTGATGGATGGGCTAGTCATGTCGCCTATCATAGTAGAAGAAAAGGAAAAGAAATCAATGCACATACGCCACATGACGATTCCTGCACACGTTGAGGGGTGATGCCTCTGCGCACGTGCCGATGCACGCTTTCTCTAGCATATAGTTGTTTTTAGGGCATGGTAGGTAGTCCTGGCTGAGTCAATGAGGCTCAACAGAACTCGGAGTGTTTGATTGTGTGTGCATGTGTGTGTATGCAGTGATTGTGGTCCAAACACCTGAAGCTGGCATTTACCCAATACTGAAGGAAGTGCAAAGTTACCACTGACGGGTTAGGCGATGTTCCGCGTAAAGCCAGTGCTGATTTCCCTTCACACACACACACACGCACATACACGTTGTTAAGGTTCGTTTCGGCATGATTAGGATGAGAAGTACAGCTGTGCGGCTGTGCCTACTGCGCGAGTTCACAATGGATATATAGAAAAATGACGTTTGTACACAAAAGAGAAAACAACGGGCATCGGCCGATGCCACGGCAAAACCTTTGTAGGACGTTCATTCATACACCATCTGTCAAATACAGCATGGCAACTACACCACGACAAACAAGAAAAAAAAAAGAGAGTAGGTGAGAGGTAAAATCCTCCCTCTTCTACCTCGCAAAATCCGCCACTCTACTCGATGTTCACTTCGAGGAGAAACGACTCCAGCAAGTCCTGCCGGAGGTCGGTGTGACTAGCTGGAAGCATTGTTAGTGTGCCTAGAAGAAGAGGACTGTCAGCCGGACGCAGCATCTGGCTTCCGCCACAAATCTCACTCGTACGCCGTCTCTTGTGCCGACGGCGGTAGCTTCCATCGTCGCTACTGCTACTGGCACTCCATGCAACACGCTTTCGGCGTGTGCGTTTGACCCCGCCACTCCGCGTACTGCTGCTGCTGATACTACCACTGTCATTGCCTCCAAGATCCACTTCTGTTCCTGTGGCTTCGTCGTAGTAAATGGCACGGTAGCTCGTGGAAGGAGTTCCGTTTCGAGTACGACGTTTTCGACGTTGGCGATCTGTAGGCGATCCTTCGCGCGCCTCGCCACTGGACATGCCGCCATGGCCAAGAAAACGGAAGGGAGTTCCATGCCCGGCCCAAGGAGCTGAAGACTCTGCCACAGATTGATGAATCGGTGAAATGAAGTAGGACGACGTATCCTGGGGAGAGCTGGTCTGTTCCTGTGGCGCACCGCGCTGCGGAACTCGCCGCCAATCCTCTGAGGCGAATTCGTCCTCCTCCACTTCCCTGTGGCCGCGACGGTGAGAACGCTGCTGTGGCAAATCGTCCTGTTCCTCGTCCTCGTCCACACACACATCCGACCTCCTTCGACAGCGATTGGCTCGGGAGGCCAAATTTTCAACGGTTGCGCCAAAGTCACCACCGAAACACGCTTGCCGAATAGATGACGCGGAAGAGTTCAGTTGCTGCTGTTGCCGACGAAGGAGCTTTTTCCTCAGCTTCTTGTTGGCTTCGGCCACCGCGGCAGCGACGGATGCGTTGGTCGGACTACCTTGAACGCTGCTGCAGAAGGGTGTCTTCATGTACGACGATTGACGTAGTTGTGGGGGCGTTTCTCCACCTGCGTGACTTGCTTCCTGTCGTGTGGCCTTCACCTGGAACGGTGAGGACACGTGTCTGCGAGTGGGGCTGCCCTCCACGTCTAATCCGTCGAGGGGGGACTCCACGCTCGTATGGCAGCCGAACGCAGATGAAAAGACACTGGCGGTATCTAAGTTGTCCAAGTGTTTGAGAGTGTGGGCGAGATTACGACGGCGATGACTGCTACGCCTGCTGCTTCCCGTCTCGGAACGATTAGGGCCCGCATTGTTGACTCGATGGGACATGCCTGTCGTGGTGGGCGGGTGTCCCCTGCTTCCCTCCATCACAGGACTACGCCTTGCCTCCCCTTCCACATTGCCGTGGTAAAGAGTGGCGTGTTTCGTCATGAGCAAAAGAAATGAACCCTAATCGAGGAATACGACACCACACGCGTACAGCCACAGACTTTGCGAGTCACGTCAACCTTACGGAGAGAAAGAACGAAATGACTGCCTTCGAAAAAAAAGAAGATCAAGAAAGAAAGAACTCACTAACTGACACCTTTCTTCCTATTGGCGTTCTCCGTCGTCACACGGGAGACGCACAATGTGGTAGGCCCGCACTGACCTAATATAGGACGGGCACGCTACACACGGTAGACCTACGTGAAGATAGAGAGAGAGGAAGCGTGAAAGGCGAGGGATAACTCAGGAGGAAACAGTGTGGGTCAGTATTAAGGAAATATCAATACACCACGTATAAGGTTCAGAGCAAAGGCAAATGGTGTTCCATCGATTCCCCCGACCATAAAAACGGGCGGCACCTATTTGCTTTCAGGTGGTGATTGCTGTGGTGCATCTGCAGCAGGCTGAGCATGTGTCGCCACCTCTGACTTGCCTCCCACAGATCCTCGCTCGCTCTCCTTCATGAGAAAATCAACCCACAATGCGGCAAGACTGGGCCCCGTATCGGCCGTTGCACCACTACTGCCACTCTTGCCCGCCTGCCCACCTTCAGCAGCGGCAGAGGAGGGCTGAGACACTGCCCGACGGGTCGCCCACGCGAATAGCTTACCGCGCGCAGTAGGTTTTGAAACCGACATTTTTCGTGGGTTGCTTGGGCCAGGAATGAGGCCCACCTTCTCCATCAAGGACTCGTTCCAACCGAGCTGCCCACTGAGCAGCTTCAAGATTTCTTCTGTCTCGGGCTTGTCACCAACAAGGGCGTGGATGTAGTTTACCAAGAGATGCGACACCACCTCCTTGTCAATGACCGTGTCGCCATTGAGCTGTCTGGCTGCCTTTTCCAGTGCCTGACGTAGGTCCAGAAGCTTCTGATGAAGGGAAGAGAGCTCAAAGTTCTTGCGGGCAAGTTCCTCCGCATGGGCCACACGAAGGGCCTCAGTTTGGCGCGCAAATTCCCGGTCAACATCCGACTTCTGCTCCAACTGCCTCCGAAGGTCATCCACTTCCGCTTCAAGTCCGGCTGTGCACTGAAGCACCTCTTGATGCTTCGTTTCCTTGAGTGACTCCAGCGCCAGCTGAAGATTCTCGGTGCTTTGATACGCGTTGACCAGTTCATCATCACGACGCTGCAGTTGCGTCTTCAGCTCATCTAGCTCAGCGCGCAGGCTGCTCACCTCATCCAATTGGCCTGCTTCTGCAGTGGACAGAGCCTCAACCTGCACCGCCCAGTTCTGCCTCTCCTCTCGGAGAGTCTCCAACTCAGCAACCTTCTCTGTCAGCTGGTATTGCAATGCTTGTACATCATGTGCAGATTGGTCTACACGCTGACGCATCTCCTTTTCGGCCACCTCCTTCATCGATAGTGACTCCCGCAGCTGACCGATTTGCTCCCAGCCTTCCGCAAGGCGTCGGTTAAGTGCCTCGTTGACATGTTTTGCTTCGTCGTAGGTGTGCTCCCACGCCTGTTCGGTGTCCGCGGCAGAGCGAAGGGAGGACACCGCACGGGTAAACTCTGTGGTCATCAGATCCACAAGTGCAGATACAGCCAATGTTCGTGGGTGTGCTGAAAGAGGTATGTCCGCATGCTCCAGCGCCTGGGCCATCACATCATGGAGCTGAGAGACCACCTCACGAAGCTGACGCAGCTCTTCCTCGCTCTCCTTCTGGTCAGCATGGATAGCCTCATTTTCTGCTTCCTTCTTCTGGCGCGCGGCCGCTAAGCTATCGTTCGCATGCTGCAGCTCTCGCTGAAGTTCAGTGAGACGACGAGTGGACTCCTGAAGCTTACGCGTGGCCTCCTTGTGATCTTGTTGTGACTCCTTCAGCAAGTTCTGTAGTTGATCCTGCTCTCGACGAGAATCCTGAACCGCTCGTGAACTATCCTCCAGCTCCTTCTGAAGGAGCTCCACTGTATGGCTGTAGTGCTCTGCAACTAACGTTTCTGTGTCGGATCGAGCTGTCAGAACTGCCGCTTTCATTTTGGACTCCCATTCCTGATGTAGGCGCTCCACATCAATAGCAGGGGGCGCAGCCTTTGATGGATTCTCACTCACACTTTCCGGCTTTGCCAAGGGGGCCTCTGTGGCTTCTGCTGCCGCCTGTGCATGAACGAGTTCCGCGCGTAATGACTCAATTGTTGCAACGTGGCCATTCACCTGTGCTGAAAGTTGGGTAACTTCCTGCTGATGTCTCATCATGTTGTGCTCAGCCCGCTCCTTTGCCTCTTGGCACTGCTGGAGCTGCTGCATCACCTCACTTAAGCGTTCTGCCGCAACTTGACGCTCCTTACGAAGTGCACTTTCTAGCTGCTCGTGCTTCTCAGCAAATTGCTCCTCCATAGCCAGAAGTGCTGCATCCCGGTTGGTCGGAGCTTCGGAAACTAATGGGCTTGTCTTGCTCTCATCGCTGTTGTTCGTAGCCTGGAGGGTTGTGGAGAGGGAGAGCTCTTCATATTTGGCCTGTGCAGCAGCAAGGGAAGCTTGTAGCTGTGAAATGTGATTAGTGCTGCGGTTGCGTTCCTCGGTCATGGCTGTCTCGCGTACTCCCTCCAGTGATGCTCGTACATCCCGTAACTCCTTCTGTGTATGGGCTAAGGTAGCTTTCAGGCGAACGACTTCGGCTTCCTTCTGCTCCAGTTGCGATTGAGCTTCCTCTAGCACGGACGCAATGCGTTCGTCCATCATGTTCGTCGCTGGATTGGGCCGATCTGGAGCTTCACCGCGGTCGTGGTGTAGGGTAGATGCTGAGCCAGAGTAGGATTGGCGCAAGCTGGAAGCCGTCTCCACTTCGCCACGACTCCTTACGCCCTCTTCCAGCCACCGATGAGGTGGAGCAGCCTCGGCGTGAAACGGGCTGTTGCTATCCTCCTCTTCCTCCTCATCATCGTATCGTGGCACAGCGATGTCATCGGCAAAGTCCTTCAGCTTCTTCGTAAGACCGGTCCACATGGGTTCCTTGCCAACAGCACACAGCGAGCACCTTCGTCAAGTCGATTGTGTTAGGGGTGAGAGAGGGCGTTTTGGGTGGGTATGTGGGCTGGGAGTAATGGCGGTGACGAGATGACCTCCACCTAGAGCGTACGAGGGTGTTCACCTCGTCTGTGGGGCTAAGTTGGTGTGAATGATGCTGCCTAATGCAGATACGTACGTGCTGGACATCAAGAAACATCATGGGGAGGGGAGAGCATGATCATGATGCAAACAAGACAGGGGTGAAATTATGATATGATTATCGTAGGTAAGGGCGTAGCTGTGGAATGTGCAAATTAGCATCGTGACCTTACGGTGGGAGAAGCAAGCAGCAGTGATGACGGCATAGGTACGGAAAAGCTCTCCCAACATCTCTCACAGAGTGTTTGCTAGCGTCGCTGATCCACGAAACTGTCTGCCATCAGCATCGACCGTTTACGAGGTGGAAGTTTGTGAGAAAGATGCGCGCTGACATTACTGGTACGATCGACAACACCATCGAGCGTAAATCCAGTCGGCACCCGCACACGTCGTGGGCAAGATGACGGTTCATGGCGGATTTTGTGGTGAGGCTGAGCACAAATCGGGCAGTGCGTTGCGGGATGTAGCCCATCGGGTATCTTTGGGCAATAGCCCCACACATGACCCCGTTCCCCGCACTTGATGCAGAACGACTGCGATGGATCTGAGCTGTTGCTGTCCATGGCGTTGCTGCCAATTTTGGGGCAACTTGTAATGTGATGGTGGCCGCTACAGTATGCACATCGCATAGAGCGACGCTGCATGTGCGGCTTCGACCGCTCATGGCGATGCGCGTGTGGGTTGAAGGCCACCGACGGAGCAGCGTTGGGGATGGAGATGACTGTGTCCTCCATCGTGGAGGAAAGTGCCGCAGAATCGTGGGCCAACATCGCATCACGCGCGGCATCGACAGAACGCACCAAGTCCGATGTCGTTACATCCGTTGCTGCATCTGATGCTGTGACAGGCATCTCATCTTCCAATGGTTGTGGGATAGCCTCAACCAATTTCAATGGTGCTAATGTTGGTGTACGCTCGTGAGACTTGGTGCAGACGTGCCATGAGTGTTGATTTGATCCGCACATGGAGCACACAACCTCCCCTAGCTCCTCTGCTCGAAGAAACGTTGGCAGAGATTGGGATTTGGTGTCAGTGGCGTTCTCGAGAGCGAGAGCCGAGCGCATCCACTCATGAAAAAGGGCTTGGTAGGGTTGTGGCACCAAGGAAGAAACGGAGCTCTCCACGTGATGGAGGAAGCTTGCCAAGCGGCCATGGTGGAGGGATGCTGCCAAGGAGAAGCTGCACTCTATAGTGCCATTGAACGATGGGTGCTCCTGGTGAATGATCTCTGTGGAATTTTCTTCCACTGATGGCGCTTCCTGCTGCTCCTTCAAGGATCGAAGCCACACGCTATGCTGGCTTAGACTTCCTCTGTGGCCAGTGGCTGCACCAAGAGAGCTGTGCATGGAAAACTCAAGCTTCTCCATCAGCTGCTTTCTGTGTTCGTCAATGGCACCTGCACCGAGCTGCTCTTCACGCATCGCAAACTGCTGGATAAGACGCACATTTCTCTCCAACGATGGATTAGGGTAGCGTTGCGCAACGCATTCGATGCACGGGCCCATGGATAGGGCAGCCACCGCACTTTGTGTGGATGCCTCCACACCAGTCGACAGCGTTTGGAAGAGGAGCTTCTGGAGAGGCTGAGAGGATAGACCACGCAACGAGTCCAGATTGTACTGTACAGCCTTGAAGAACTCGTCATGAAGGTTGCCAACATTATGTTCAGAAGACTTCAGTTCCAAAAGGTACTTTAGGGCACAACGACTGGCGTAGTCCAACGGATGCTGTAGAAGGGGAAAGACAACAAGCTGCTCCGCTGTCTCATGTTGAAGTCGCTGCTGCACGCGTATCGGAGCTCCTGACAGCAATCTGGGAGGTGCCTGCCGCATGACCGAGGCCACAGACTCCACATGCCGTGCCAATTCCACGTTATTAACGTAGTCATGAACGACGGGGCACCCCATTTCTGCAAAGATTGCCGCAATCTCATCTGCAGTTGTCATGCCATCGACCGCAATCTCAAAAAGTGCCCTGTCCATCGACGAGGAAAATGCAAGAAGTTCATGACGCAGAGTGATGTCACGCTCATGGCTGTGGCGAGTCGAGCGAGAGGGGCCCGGAAGCTCACTGGCGCTCGTCGTAAGCTGCAGTTGATCCACAGGTAACATCCACGGATGTTGGATATCCTCATCGTTGCAAAGATTTGCTGTGCCGTTAGAGGTCGTTGCTGAAGGCCCGAATAGCGCATGAAAGCGCTGATTCTTCTGCACAGCCTCGCGTTGCGTCGGGCTCATGGAGGAGGACGCGATGGCAAGCCTTCCTGTAAACGTTCCCCGCAGAAACAGCCTCCGACGGCGTATATCGAGCGGAGGAACTCCGTGAAGAAAACTGCAACGCTCCTGCGTACGTCGATGAACCTTCACATTAGAGAGTGGAATTCCATCATCTGTCGAATGGCGTCCAGTACGCTGTTGCTGGCGGCTGATGTAACTATGCAAGTGAGAGTGCGTCGGTGCAGTTGCTGAGCGTGGTGCATGTCTGGTGGGCTGACCAAGATAGGCTCGAACACTCTGCGCTACCCCAGTTGGCAGCTCACACACAACATGATATGTACGTTGGACTAAGCCCAACTGAGCGCAGTTACGAAGCAAAAACGCGTCCTCTTGCGTGCGTGAAACGAGAGTCAATCCCTTGTTTCGGCAGGTCCAGCTGTTGACATCCGCCAACGTGTGGTGTGTGATACCGTCACCACCCACCCCAGGCGTTCGTCGCGATGCGGCGTGAAGTGTTAGGGATGAGATGCTGGGGAAGACAACGTAAGGTGAAGCACCGGGAGGAGAGGCTTCCTGCAGCCGACTCAGCAAGGAGTCTGCCGCATCATCTGTTGTGGTCGGTGCCGAGTGAATATCAAAGAGGGATGCTGGTGATGCAGCTCCCTTTGCTTGAACCTGCAACGGAGTGAGTAATGGCAGACCAGCTGGCTTGTGTACCGCGAAGAGCCGAGGCTGCTGGCCAGCACCGCTGGGACGACTCCCCTGCCATGGAGACTGCAGGAGCCGCAAAGGCAGCGGACTTCGAGTGGACATACTCACAAAGGGCTCTACACAAGCCCAGTGAGGGAAGCTGAACAAAAAGAGCAATGGAGGAATGAGAGGAGATGATGTTGGTGGGTGTGATCGGCAAAAGAGACAGTGTGGATGTGACGTTCCAGTCAGGAAAGATTGTGCAACTATTGGTGCAGTGACCACAGAGTACTCAATCAGGGGTGATGTTACCGTAGAACAGTTTCCATTCGTCACTGCACATAGAACAACTCCTGAAGGTAACCATTGTAAAAGAGTGGGGCAGATATGGGAACACGACGTGACTGCAGCAGCTTCACACACTCCTGTGCCGCTAGTGCACCAACAGCAGCCGCAGTACATGGAAGCTCATGTGTGGCGCAGCTCTCCACATCCACACACACATCCTTCACGAATGCGTGATTGGCACTCCACCAGTGCCGTAATACTTCAGCAGCAATCGGTGCATCGCAATCGTTGGAAGCCTCTTCGTCGCCAACTTTGGAGGTTAGCAGGCGGCCCAATATGGTGTAGGAATGCGATGATCGGTCATCTTCACACCAATCGTTTACAGGAACGATGCATTCATCGTAGAGATTGTTAGTGGCGAGACCACCGTGGCATAGTAGCATTGAGGCTGAGAAGCACCAGTTGACGAGTCGACGATTGAGACGGTCAAGAGGAGCAGATTTGCACAATGTGACATCATCTTCGCAGGAAAGTATGGTGAACAGAGACCTCTGCAACGCACCAGCAAGTGCACGACTTGAGGGTGCCACAATGTCGCCCAAAGGATGGTCCGTTGTCATTGAGCCTCCCCATGGGCCACGTGGACGAACTAGATGTAGGTTCCACACATGCTGGCATGTAGTGGATGCTAGCTTCTCCATTTGCTCAGTAACAATGCGGAGAGTCACATCGTTTGGTTCAGGTGATGAATCTACCGATGAAAGCCAGACTTCCTTGGCCAACTCCACGATTTCCTGCACATCTTCTTTGTGCTTGTGTTCGTAAATCTTCTTCAGTTCGCAATACCAAAGTGTGGTGGTTTGCATATCTGGAACGTACCCGTTATGCGGAAGTACCTTGTGCTTCACATAAAAATGATGAACACTCCGCAGAACACACCACAAAAGTACCTCCTCGTCCATCCACCCGGCAGAGGAGCTGCCAAGTTGTGGATGTGCGCAGCGTTTGTCAGTGAAGATGTCACTCAGGTGCTGCGGCAACCCTTTTTGTGCGGCTCGATCGGGTAGGCATCGCATCCCCGTTGGGTCGTACCTTCCTTCAGGACACACGCGATGCAGAATGGATTCAACACATTGTGTGATGCCACGTAGGTCTGACATTGACAAGGATCGAACAACCTCAACGGAGTTCCAACCTTCAGACAAGGGAGATGTACGTCCCTGCGTCCAGTCCTTGTAGGCATGATACCACAAACAAGGAATGGGCAGTTGGTGAGTCTCGGAAAGAACATTCTGCGGGCCGTGTGCCTCCATCCATCCTTGGAGCTCCGGAAAGGGGTACAACGGACGAAGATCTGCCACAATGGCAGCCTCTTCCTCCTCAGGATTGAGCACAACACGATCATTGCTGCAAAGCTGCAGGTATCCCATCATTCCCTTCACCATTAGAAACACCATCGGTGTACGCAGGTGACGTGCCGTCTTGGCTAGTCGGTCGTGGTCCACAGCATCTGCACGCAGCGAGTACCGATCACTCACAAGAATAGTGGCAGGAGGAGAAGCTCTGGGTATAACAATGGCTTCCTTCACAGCATTTGTCTGAGGAAGCGGTCCCAGGTCACTGCACACTGAGGTAGAGGAGGTACCTGCCTCGTGACAATACTGGTCCACCCATTCGGATGGTGTCATGATCTCCGCATTACCATGGAATTCTTCACTCAACGGTTGGAGGTGGCCCATCACCGCTTCAGCAAGATACCTGCCTTTATCCTCCATGGTGAGAAGAAAGATGGCATGAAGCTCTGCATCACCTACGCATCGCTCATCCACCAATGAAACATGACGTACTCCGGCAACGACCAAATTTCGGAGGGCCTCCACAGAGGATACGGTAAGACCGAGCACCGTCACATGCGCCTGTGTGAGTGCCACCTGACCTTCATCTCCCCATAGCTGAAGTTGGCGATCATAGCGGTTGCGACTATGCTCATCCATCTTCTCTCAGCTTGTAGGACCCATAAAAGACGACGCCTAAAGAACAATAAGAAGAAGTGGCGAGAAGTGTTATTGGAGTGGTACGCGGCATAATGCCAAACCCTAATGTGCATCATCCGTTGAACGTCACGCACGCATGTTATTTTTTGTGGGAAGGAAAGCTTGCAGCTTCAGCATCTCGAGATGGAGGCACTCTACCACGAAGATCGGCTTCGCGAAGAGGACTCATTGCTCTCCATGGAGCCTGCAGTGAGGGTACATAAACCACGTACGCACCAGAAACTGGTGCACACATGTGGATGGAGGATGCGAGCCATCGCTACGCATCGCCCATCAAGAAGAGAGCATGCTGGTGTTCTCTTGTTACATCAATCGTGGAAGCTCTACACCAGAAATGCGACGGCGACGGGCGCCAGTTGTGGAGGGCTCAGACACCTCCGGAGGCTTCTTAATGAGAAGGTTGCAGTCATTCTGGGTGTAGTACTGCTGCCGTTGCATCAGCGCAAAGGCTCTAGCGGTGGTGTTGCGTCGGTTGTGAATGGGACCAATGTTCAATGAAGGAGGCGTTGCCCCAGGGAAGCTCGGCTGGTTCACTGAGAACTGTCGTACACCCCTCGCACGCTGGTCCTCATCGTAGGCCTTGAAGGCCTTGAAGACATCCCCTTTGATGGCACCTAATACAAGCCCACGTTTCGCTGCCTCATCGCGGAGCACACAGTCAGCATAGCCACGTGTAGCACAGTCAGAGCACAAGGCTTTATCACCAACCTGAACATAGGGCTCCGTAATGCTCTTGCGATCGCAGAGAGCGCATGTGACACATGAAGCATGGAAGAAGATTTTCCCCACTGGAACACGGGTGATGGGGTCAAGTGGGCCTCCACAACGACTACAAGGAACCTGGATATCCTCGGCAATGTAGATGGGGCCCTTGTAGTGTGGGCTGACGTGATTCCGGCGACGGAAGAGGGCGTACTCCTCACCCGGGGTCATTTGCAAACGGTTGTAGTGTACACCCGTTGTCATGGATCGATCAGCGTGACTGCTGCGTTTATCCCCAATGGAAGGCCGACGCTCAGCCACAGGTCCAGTGGAGGACGGATGACCGGTGGCGCTACTATGGGTGGATGGATGAGGCTTCTTGGGCTTGTGCGGAGCGGCCACGGGCTTTGGGGATGGGGCCTTAGGCTCCGCTGCAGGCTTGGTCTCTGCGGGTGCTGGGTAGGAGCCCAAATCTGTTGTGGCGTCGGTCACTGTATCTACCGTTTGCGTCTCTGGCTCAAGGAAGGGTGCCTCGATGGTGGATTTGTCGTCTTGGTCTACGGTGGGCTGGTCTGGCTCCTGAGTGGTGGTGGGTTCGTCTGGAGGGGGGAGCTCCGTCTGGGTCTCGGTGGGCTCGGTGTGCCCTACTTCTTGTTCGGCATCTGCCATGGCTCACCTGCCGCTAAACGCCGTTCTAGGTGGAAAAGGATATAGTATAATGAAAAGTGCGATTGCCGTCGTATCGGCCTTGCCCGTAGAATACGATGACTAGAGCGGCGAGAACGTGAGGAAGTGAAGAGAGAGAGATGGGGGCGGGGAGATGAAGAAATTCACTCTGAGGGGGATGTGCTAATCGCAATCACGACCGCGCCAGCAGAAGCAGTAGGAGGACCTTCTGCACCTCTCTACTGCAAGAAGAGTGGTATTGTTTGGTACTCATGAGTCGTTGTGGAGAGAAGAGCCATCCTTCTCTCAATCACCAGCGCTATGGACCGTGGTTGTTTACGGTAACCACAAGGGCGGGTCAGTGCCCTTACTACTTGTACATGGGTGGCAGCAATGTGTGGTGCTGCGGCACCGAGCTGCAATCTATGAGCGCGACAAACACAGACACAGAGAGACTGCATCAGCAATAGATGCGAGTGCGTGGCCTTGCACTGGACTAAGCGATGCCATGACTACGTCGTTTGCTTCTTAATGGCCTCCTGCAGCCAGTGTTCCTGCTCATCGTCGGTGAGATCTTGCCGCTTGAAGAGGGAGTCGGAGAGGAGGAAGACGGTCACATCGCCCTCTTCATCGCCCACCACGATCACCGGCGTCTCTTGCTCGGCAAAGAGCACACAGCTCAAGCGTCGGTGATCCTCAAACTGAATGGTGGAACGTGGGTAGATAGTATCCATGACGGACCACAGCTCTACGTTACCCTGTGCCGTTGCGGTTGCGAAGGCCAGGGAGTTGGTGTATGACCACGCCACATCCTGCACGGCATCCTGATTGGGACTGTCAAAGCGGATGACATGGTGAGCGGTACCTAGACGGTAGAGTCTTGTCGTCCAATCGGCTGAGCAGGTGAGGAAGTAGTTGGCGGAGTATGGGGACCAGCGCACACGGTACACAAGCTCAGCGTGGGGGGAGTAGTCTAGATCGTAGCTCTCGGTTTGGCTCTTGTTGCACTGGAAGATGGAGCCATCTTCTGTACCCACCACGTAGATGGCGCTATCGGCTGGGCAGATATCGAAGCTCATGCCACCGCTTTGGCGCGAGAGTACAGCCTCCTCCTTGGCTCCACTACGACGCTTGCCCACTGCCTCATCAGCCGCCGTCACTCCCTCCACGAAGGCGGACTCCACCTGAGAGCCCGGCTGCCGCTTGAGGTGCATCAAGTCCGGCGCCACCTTCTCAATGGACTTGCCTACTGCCCACTGAACCACACGCCCATCGGCGGAGATGGACATGAGGAACTCCCCACGCTCCTTCCCTTGAGCAACCCACTTCAGATCCCACACAGCCCCCGTGTGAAGACCGGCGGTGACCGCAGGGGAGATGGAGGGTGCCGCCAAGTCCTTCTGGATATCGTAGACGACGATGCCACCATCGGTGTTGCCCACAGCGAGCAGGCTCGGGTGTTCGTAGGAAAAGGCAATGGCTGAGACACCGGCGTCGGCATTGAGGTGGAGGGTGAGCTCTGGAGCCAAGGGGTTCTTGAGGGACCAGCAGCAGACCATCCCACTCTGTTCTGAACCGATGGACTTGGTCTTCTTGCCCTTCTCGGCATCGTCCTCCTCAGCCGGAGTACGCCGTGCGCCGTAGCCCACGGCGAGGATATCGGGCTCCTTGCGGTTCCACGTCATGCACGTTACCCCGCGACCCTCCGTCAGTGGAGAGTGAAAGCGCCACAAAGCCTTGATGTCATCCGTCATGTGCATGTTGGGCAGATCCGTGTCCTTCTTCTCTGCGGTATCTGGCCGCTTAGATGAGGCCACAGACTCCTCGGCAATGCTTCCCTCGACCGCAGAGGCACCCCACAAGGCGGCCACTCCGTCGCGGCTGGCATGGCTTGCCTCCACGGCTGGGGGTGGGGTCTCGACGGGGGCATCCTCTTTGATGCGGCTGCAGCTGGGGTCCATCACGATACCACGGTAGAGGAGCTGTACCTTCTCCATATAGTTTTGGACCACGGCACGCTCCATGATGCGGAGATTGGGCATGAGGGAGTCAGCAAACATCCACGGCTGCCCACTCTTGGCCTCTCCAGCAGTTCCCCCTTGGCGGTTGCTGGCGGCCTCGGAAGTGCTGTTTTCATTGACCTCGTCGTTCATGTCTTCTTCGAGCTCCGCATCCTCGTCCTCGACCTTGGTGGGCTCCTCACCTTCATCGTCGGCATCGTCCAACAGCGGAGCGAACTCGTCACGGAGCATCCACGTGGTCACCTGAAGTGCACCCGAGTCTACCGTTTCTGGTGGGTGTACCTCACTATGGATGGACTTCTTGGGGGCGGTGAAGGTAACGGCACCTTGACGCTGAAACTGCGTCCCCTCATCCAGACGGTGGGATTCCTGCAGCTGCTCATAGTACTCGTTGCGCTCCTTCACCAGCTTCACCTCCTCGCGGTTTTCATTGGAGACAAACTCGTCCTGGTGGGAAAATAGGAAGATGGTTGGGGTCTCAGTGAGGAGTACCGTCGTCTTGGCCTTCACCCACGCACGCTTCTCCACCTCCCCGAGAGGAACACGCTTGTCCGCGGTTGCCTCACTGAGGAGTGTCTTGCGATCACCAAAAAGTACCGAGCCGGCAACCCCCGCGCTGGCGTTGCGGCTCTCGCGCTCTGCACAGGATGTGGAGTTATCCGACTGACGGTGGTCTGTCATGGAGAGACTCCGCATGGAGGACTCCATCAAGCTCGTGCTGTTGCGGCGGGCACTGGACTGTAGGTAGCTGATGCTTCCGTGAAGCTTGCTGCTGCTCTCTCCCGCACTGCTCATGAGGAAGGAGGACTGAAAGATGGAGGCACCGATGTCGGCATTGTCTTGGCCGCCGCCGCCGCCACCACGGCGATGGCCTTGTGACTTGGTTTGCAGCGGCTGTGGGGTTCGGTTTACGCCGTTGTCTAACACATGAATAGCTCCTTCAATCTCTGGACGAATGTCGTGCAGCCGACGATGGGCATCTTCGCGGAGGGAGGTGGTTGTGTGGCCACTACGCTGGCTCCTGCCCGTCGTCATTTGGCTCGTGGAGCGTGACTCCAGTCTACTCCGCATCGTGAGATTCCTTCGTTGTGTTCTAGATGGAGAAGGCAAATGAAGAACACCCTACGCCACAAAGGGATAGTGATGAAACTACTTCCGTCGAAACAAGCAACAAGACGAAGAAAAGGAGGTACACCACACAAAGACGATCAAGAGTGGGTAGACGGATAGTGGAACCCAATTCAAATGCTCTATTATTATTATTTTCTGCGGGGAGGGCACAGGTGAAGATGCAGGAGATGAACTCCTTCATTAGTAAGGCTGAATAAGGCTGCAGACGTGCGTGAGCTCACGACCATCGAGGATAGATGCATTATGCCGAGGCAATGAAGTCAACGACACCTTCCACGTTGAATTTGTGGTCGGCGCTGGGCACACAACTCACATCCACAAACTCCACGGGAACGTCCATCTGATCGAAGGAAAATCGATTCGTCTCTTGATCAATCTCCAGGGTGTAGGTCGCTCCACGCCTGCGCTTCGCATTCTTTTTGAGCGCTGCGGAGCCAATGACTGTACCGCTGCTGTTTTTCACCGTCTCCAGCCGACCGAGCACGTTGCCCTGCCCGGATGTGATGGACTTGGTGAGGGATTGCTCCAACAACTTTCGAACGGCCTGGGAGGAGTAGCTCGTCAGCTCATCCCGCTTGTTGCATGCAAAGAGCAGGCGCTTGACCCCCACAAACTCTGGGCTCTGTACTACATCCAAAATGAGCTCAGATATGGCGGCTGCACCGTCATTGCGATCATCCTGAATAGTGACGGAGTCCACAACCACAATCACTTCACGTGCTTCCCTCAATTCGGTAAAGAGTCGTGGCCGAAGACGACGGTAGCCGGGGAAGTCCACGACCTGCGTAGATCCTTTGTGGTAGGCCTCACACAAGACACCTCGGTTGGCCTCCATACTCGTACGTGTATTGATTGCCCTGGCCTTCACCAGCTGATAGAAGAGGGCAGTCTTGCCACTGAAGGGAAGACCGAGGAGCAGCGTAGTGCTGCGCTTGACGGAGCCCGTGGTGACGGAGATCATACTCCGTACCAAGAGAAAAGCCACCATGAACAGAATCGTGGCCGGTATCGTCAAAACGAGTGCATGCTCCATACTAAGGTCTGACGCATCCCCCTGCATCAGGGATGTCAATGCTCGCATCAAGGATGTAGCAGCTCCATCAGAAGGATTATGCGCCTGATCCATCAACGTCTCTTTTCAATCGGTAGATGTACCTATTGCTGTAAATTCAGAGGAGGAAGTGGATTTGGCAGTGAGATGTCAGCACTACGCAAGTATATGCCCAGAGATTGTCATGAATGACCTTCACTGAACCTCTGACAAGAGGTGAGGTCCAAAGCACGCTTCAGCAATCTGACGTAAGCAATCATGATCGTCAAGATTAATTGTGTGAGCATCACTCAATTTACTGCGTCTCGACGACGCAACCTCAACCACCGGTACTGACCATCCAAGATCATCGGTTAAGCTTCACGAATGACTGCTTCAGGGAGTCCTGTAGCGCGGAGTAGGATGGAATTCCACTGGTCTCGCCGTAGACGGCCACCGTCATGGGGCGTTCGATCAGCTGGCTGCACACACGCTTCAGGTTCTCCAAGGTGACCTCTGCGCTTCCTTCGATGGTTGCCTTTGGCGTGATGATGTAGTTGTGAACCACCTCGTTGAAGCCCATATCGTTGAGCAATTGCTCACGGCCCTCTCCGAGGAGAATGAGCTGCGAGGCGAGCTGATTCTTCGCCATATCCAGATGCTCCTCCGTGATTCGCTGGCCAATGGAAGCAGACTGGTAAATCATAATGTTCATGAGGTGGCTGGCAGTCTCGTGAGGAGCGCTGCCGTACAGCCCAATCAATCCACCAGTGCTGTACCATGCGGTGATACACTCCAGTCCATGCAGGCCGCCTTCCCGCTGCAGTACCTCGCGGTACAGCTTGGTGTGCATGCCTTTTCCTGGTCCGCCAGAGCTGAAGGAGGTGCCTCCACCCAGAAGGGTTTGAATGACGGAGATGGTGTAGTAGTCCTCGTGTGACATGGGAACTCCCTGGAAGAAGAGGCCCAGATGGCTGAGGTTCTTCTCCTGGAACTTGTTCATGCTCTCAGGGGCTTCGGTGTTCTGCATCAGGCGGCATCCACCCACGTAGGGGTGGATAGGAATGTTGAGCTGTCCATGCTCTTCACAGTCAAAGTGCAGGCGCTTTTCCGCTTCCAGGGCGAAACCTTCGTGGTCTGAAACGCCAGTGGCAGCCAACACTGTGCGTTCGGGTCGGGTGTACCGGCGGTAGAAGTTGTGAAAGGTGTCAAGGGTGAGCTTGTTCAGGTCCTCTTCTGATGGGTGGAGCGGATTTCCCAGACCTTTACCCTCCCATCCAGCGTCGTGAACCATTTCGAAGCACATATTGGTGGCATCGCGGGTGGCCAAGGCCGACCGCTCAGCTGCCTTGGCCTTAGCAATCTGAAACTCTTCTTCATTCCGTGTTGGGTGAAGGCAGACGGCGTTGAGGAGATCGAGTCCATCCTTCTGGTGATAGCGCGGCATCATGAGCATCAGCGACATGGCCTCCTTGTTGTTGGTGGCCTTGAAGGCATTTCCCATCATGCCTACGGCCTCACTAACCTCCTTACCACTGCAGAGCTGATTGTCTCGCAGAGGGAGCTCCTCGAAGAGGGCGGCAGCTCCACGGTTGGTCTCGTCCTCAAACATGGTGCCGTTGAGCATGAAGAGGCCCATGCCGGTGATGCCGTTGCTATCATCGCATGTGAGAACGCGCAAACCAGATGAGAGACGAGAAGACGTGAAGGCCTCCTTCTTGACGGTGCTCACGATACCGCGGAACAATGGACTACGCCGGAGCATCCTGCCTCAGTCAGAGGATAGGCGATGAAGGGGCAATGGAGGGTGAACACAGAGACTCGTTTCCTCCCAGATGATGAGCAACGTCGGGTATCTCAACGCGCTAACTTCTTGAGCGAGTTACAAAAAGAGAAACAGATGTGAAACACAGAAAGAATGATGATTCCACACGGACGGGTAGTTCAGAACAGTATTGTTCGTTCATCAGCCTAATCCCACTTCCTGCGCCTTGCTGATTGTTGAGGGATCATCATCACGTTCTCGGCAGATGCCACACTGCTCGGCCGAGAATCGTTGCTCTCATCCCATAGGTTTGATGAAAACCAAAGATGTAAGTGGCAACACCGGGGCGTAACAGAAAAATAGAACGGCGCTGTTTCCCCACTCAAGATGACTTAGACAACTCCATAGAAGAACCACTTGGGTGGGTTGTGAACGCACTCACACAAAGCACACGGCAGGAGGTCACCTCCGACAACCTACTTTTACGGTATTTGCTTTGCTCCGCTAGACTCAAACGTCCGCTCCTCTGCCGCCATGCGAAGCAGTGCTGCACACGGGGGCGGGAAGACGTGATTGCCAAAGGCCTCGTTGTAGATGCGCATCTCATAGACAATCTTCTTGAGCCCTCCCGGAAACAAGTGATCTGCGTAGTAGCAGATTCCACCCTTCGTTACCGGGAAGCCAAGGAGTAGCACTGAGATCACGTCGATGTCCGCCGAGCTGCTCACCTGCCCTTCCTCGATCATCATCGCCGCCTCCTGAAGCATCGCCAAGAGAATACGCTCTGTTATTTCCTTACGACTCATATCACGCCGCTTAATGTGTTTGTGCTTGCTCCACCGCAATGCACACATCTCCACATCGCGATTGTGCGAGCTCTTGAGCTTTTGAATCGTGAAGTTGCTCAGCTCATCGTCAATGGTGGCCTTTCCCGAGGCATTGTCGTCATGATCAAAGGACACCGGGTCGAGAGAGCCAAGCGGGGAGTACTTGTACCACCCTTCTCCTGCCTTCTTGCCCAGCTTTCCATGGCGCACCAAGGACTCCTCCACATCAAACACCTCACGCGAGGTGAAGTTGTAGGAGGGGTCATCCTGCTGACGTTGGCGCTGGCTTTCACGCATCGTC
Organism: Jaenimonas drosophilae; assembly: GCA_030849065.1. Taxonomy (NCBI): domain Eukaryota; phylum Euglenozoa; class Kinetoplastea; order Trypanosomatida; family Trypanosomatidae; genus Jaenimonas; species Jaenimonas drosophilae. The sequence goes on from JASAON010001616.1 coordinate 53,300, forward strand.
ACACGGAAAGCAGAGAGCACATCCAAGCCAAGCTGATCGGCCAGCGCGAAGATGCCGAAGCGGAAGTGGAGGGTGCGTTGAAGGATGGAATCGATGTCAAAGGGGAAGCATCCGTCCTCAAGCATCGCGTAGGCCTGAAACATGGCACTCAGCAATAGTCGGGTACTCACTGCCCCACGCAGCTTGCCCTTCACTGCCTTCGTCACAACCACATTCTTGTGCACATCTCCAAGGAAGCACAATACCTGGTGAAGAGCGAGCCCACACGTTTCGTCCGTCGTCATGAGCTCCACCATTGGCACCACATCAACTGGGGAATAGAGAATGAGGGCCATGACCTTCGACGGTCGGCTCGTGGCCGTCGCAATGGCATGAAGATCGGGTGCGCCGCTGCACACCACAAAGAGGCAGTTGGGTGGGCATAGACGATCAATGCGGGCTATGTTGTTCCGCTTCACGTCGGCATTACCTTCCGAAGTGCACTCAATCACCAAGGATGCCGTTCGGAAGACGGATGAGTTCAGTGGGCTTTGCGCTCCGCCCACCACACGCAGACGTGAGAGAAGGAAATCGCGGATTGCATCACGGCCTTCTGTCAGCGCGTACCGCTCCTGGATGCACACCTCCAAGTAGGACATGAGGTTACGACGACGTACCTCATTTGCCTCCACCACACTCACCTGTGGCACATAGCGCAGAATGTGGAGCACCAAGGAAGCCCCCACAGCACCTCCGCCAATGATGACGACGTGTGGAAAGGGAGCTCCCCCACTGAGGAGTCGTGGAATCTGCGTGGGTGGCGGTGTTTGATCCAGGTGGTACCAAATGTTGGTGGTTGCCCGCATCACGTGTTGTGCACCAACCCCTTCGAGGCCGTGGACACATTGGAGGAATTGGTTCTTCTGCTCCTCACGTTGTGCAGCACTTGGGTTGAGTCCGTGGGCAAGCGCAAGGCCCACTGCATCGGCAGCAAGGTAAGGAGCCTTCATTCGGTAAGGAACAATTGTGAGAAGCTTATGGCGCTCCCAGGCAAGCTGACTACGATGGAACAGTGTAGAGATGAGCATGGGAGCCGGCTGGCTTGCTGCCCACTTGGCCACACCGCCATTGGAGTTCCACTTCAGAACCATCTCCACCGCCTGGCTCATGATGGATGCCGCGGCAGCGGTGGCGGTGGTGTCGAGTTGGGGAGGTGGGGTGAGTACCCAATCGAGGACTTGGAGCTCGTACGCCCGCTGCGCATGCATTACTTTGCCATACACAACCATAGAAACCGTTTCCGGGACCCCAATCTTTGCAATGAGTCGTGGAAGGGTACCTCCACATGGAACGGTGCCAAGAAGAACCTCAGGGAAGCTAAGGCGGCAGTTGGCCATACCAATGCGGTAATGCGCTGCCAATGCCAGCTCCAGCCCCCACGACTGGCAGAGACCGCCGAGCAGCACCACAACGAGCTTCGGGCTGCTGGAGATGGCGGAGCACAGAGTGGCGACGCTTGGAACTACACGACCTGCGGCATCAAATCCATCGAAGACGCCATCATCGAAGTCACGACGGTTTATGCCTGTGGAGAAGACGTTACGGCGGTCAGAGGCGATCAAGATGCCTGTACATCCATCATCCTTCTGCAGCCCCTGAAGAGACAAGAGAATATCGCGGCGGACGTCGCGATGGAGGCCGCAGCTCATGGCACCATAGCGTGCCTGCCTGGCCAACCAAATAATGCCCACCTCCCCTCGTCGCTCAACGTGAACGGTGGGGAGACGCTCGCGGAGGTGGTGCTCTACCTGACGAACACGGTTCATCGTGTTCAGCTCAACCAATGAAGTTACTCCTTCGCAGGAGGTTTGAAGTCGGCCCAGGATGAGGTGCTATGTGACCTAAACCGAGAGTAGAGGGGGTAGGGGGAGAAAGAGAGAGAGAGAAAGATGTGTGAAGCTACTGTAGCAGAGGGCATTCATTGATATGCAAATCATTCCAGGTTGCTGTTCGCCATACACGGCGAAGAACGCTTATCCGCGTGTTTGCGCTGTGACAGGATCACTGTCAAACAGCTTGCACGGTACCAACGGCATCATCACAGCATCCATGGGCAGTCTGAGAGTAGGGCTGGAACAAGGTAGCCCTCACGCTTCATGCGGCGCACATCCAGCTTCACCACGGCAGAGCTCTTGGCCTCGTCCTCAGCCGTTGGAATGCGGTACTTTGCCACTAACGTCTTAAGAGGAGACTTGAGCACCTCCACATTGGGTGGCCGCACTTCGTTCTTGGCGCCACGTGCCGTCGTGGACTCCTGCCCACTCAGCGGTCGTCCCACCTCTAGAGAGGATTGAGATGCCCCCAATTCCGGTTCCGTCGTGTTGGCATCGTTTGTCCAGTCATGAATCTCCACCCCCAACTGATCGAGCATCGCCACATACTGTGAAAACACAACCTCAATCAGCAGAAGTGATGGTACACCTGTTGGAAGAGGATGGAGCCGCGGTAAGGTGCCGCTGCCACCTCCACCATGAGATGAGGCATCGAGGTTTGCATGACTCGACATGGATCGCCCCAACCACTTAACCAGCCGACGTCGAAGCGTGGTGCAGTTGCCCAGCTTTGAGCGTAGGAGGAGGAAGTGTGGGTAGAGGAAGAGGGCAAGCGCGATGCGCTGGTTGTGATCGAAAAACTTCTCGCTTGGCTGGTGCAGGTTTGCGGCGTCCACTCGACGGAGTGAGCGAATGCCTGGAACACCTCCTGCCGCATGTGGTGCCTGGCCAGAGAGCCGACCACCCGCCGTGGCCGTGGCCGCAGCAGCTGAGGAGTGAAACACACCAGTGGTGATGGCCGTGACCAGTCGCTGCATGAGGTCTTCGCAATCACTCGGCTGAGCGAGTGCCACACTGGGGGCGATGTAGGAGAGGTAGCTGGAGCGGGGGAGTGTTTGCAAATGAAAGCTCACGAGGAGGTCCCACCAGTCGGGAAGGAAGGTGAGATCGGTGCAGAGCTCCTTTTGATGACGCATATCCAAGGCAAGACGGGCGTACGTCAAGGCGCAGCAATCACGTAGGATGTTGGCGTAGTTCCAGGAGCTCTCTCGAATCTGCTCTGTCATGCTCAAGCCCACCGATGGGATGTAGGTGGAGGCGAAGGAGCTCCCATCATGGGAAGAGGGCGAGGCGGCAGAACTCGGGAAGGATGAAAAGGAAGACGCACGGCCCCTCATGGAGGTTGGGCTAAAAGGCATGTTCTCCCTCGTCAGCATCGCCTCTGTCTTCTCCAGTGAGAGCTCTACATTGCGCAGTTGCTTGAGTAGGAAGTTAAGAAGTTCCAAACGACAGGCAAGCAGCTTGTTTGCGGTGGTACCTTGATCAGCCGAGGAGAGGGGAGGGGAGGATTTGGCCACCCGCGTCAGTGCTGTGTGGGGCATTTCCGACAGTGGAGCAGAGCGGTTCACCTGCACCACCAAGGCATAGGCGTGTGTGAGGCACTGATTCACCTCCGCCGACTCACGTAACTTCTCCTCCGCAACACCGCGGGTGCCTCCACTCGCGCTGATTGGCGGTATCTGATTCTCAAGCGCCATGAAGAGAATCATGGCGGTGCTGGAGAGGTGGTGATGGCGGATGGGCCAGCGCGGCTTGGGCATCAACCCCGCCACACACTTTTCCAGCAGCTCCACCACGTAGAATGAACCGTAGTGGGTAGCAATTTCATTGAAGAGGCGAATCACCCCATCACAGGGAACCACTCGTTGCGCTCCATCCTGGATGATTGGAAGTACGTGGAAAACCTTCATCATCACCTCGAGGACGCCCGTGAGTGTTGCGTGCGAGATGCGCCGAGTGGGCCTCATGGGCTGCACGAGAACACGACAGACCTTCTCGAAGGCCTGTTGCAGTGGCAGACTCCAACGTGATGTATGTTCAACTGCCGTAGATGTTGCTGACGCAGATGTGGCTCGTGCAGCATCTGGGTAGAGGGATGCATCACTATGGGATGCAGTCGTTGTGGTGTGCTCGACCGAGCCATCCTCAGGTGCTCGAAGCACGTGAAGATGAGAGTCAGCCGGCAGCAGTCCTGTGCGTTGGGCAAAGGCGGTGGAGTCCACCAAGCGCTCCCACGGCATTGTTCGCAGTACCTCGATCACTAAATGTTTCAGCTCCTCCACATTGGGAAGTGCGTAATTGATGGGTTCCGTGCCAAAGCCGACTCTGCTCTCCACTGGGCTCAGCATTGGTGATGTACTCTGTTGAGGTGTCAGAGCCGCACCAAGAAGACTTGCAGCCTCTGTGAGCCACTCGAGCAAATCGCGTTCCTTCATTTCAGGAAGGCTAGTCTGCTCAAGAATTGCTGCCCAGATTTCCGCTGGAAGCGGAGGTAAGTCACCATGTGGTCGCAGTACTGTGGCAGGTTGGTCATTATTGATGGATGGTGGAGAACGGCCGCGCTTTCCACGGCTGCCGATAGCCGATGTACTCGAATGCATGGAAAGTGGCTAGTGTTGTGATTGTTTATGTGTGTGTTTGTTATGAATAATTACCCCAATGTGAAGACGTTTGCCGGGAAATACCTCTCGTTGTGTTCCGATTCACTCAACACGCCGCACGTGTGAGTAGGCTACATTAGGGAAGTGTCATGAACATAAAGACATAAGATTTTTAAAAGGGAGCAATGATGATTAGCCACACAGGGTACCACTCATAACAGAAGACCGTGAAACACAAGGAAACAGGAATGGCCAACCCTGAACGTTCAACAGCAGATGGAGCAGAAAACCAAGATAAAGCAACAGAGAAATAGGAGAATCTTGCTTCATCTCAATAAGAGTGAAGTAGAGGAACCTCTTATTTCACTAACAATGCTCACGAGCGCGTAATCGCGCGTGGGTATGTACGGCATCTAGAATAAAGAAGAGTAAGTCGTTTGCACTCTCAAGTACACGAACTCTTCCCTTGACGCAACATTTCAAAATGGGAGGCTTCGGTATTGCAGGACCAGTCACCGTGTCGGTCGTGTTCCCCACACGCCGGCGCTTGATTGGCTGAGTTTCCTCATCGAATTGCCCCGCGCCACAGCCATCCTGTTCCGGAGCGTCGTGCCCGCGTTGCCACCCTGCTGCACTGTGGCCAACCTTTTGTAGCACGTAAGCCTGCGCAGCAGATGCATCGGTGAAGTGCTTGGTTCCTTGAGGAAGTGGATGGCCAAGACCAAAGTCGTCGAGCTCTGACAATCGCAGAGGCACCTCCGCTCCGGGCAATAGAATCCACTGCCCGTCACCAGAAGTGCTTCGAGAAGCTGATGGAAGGTCACTCGCGTCATTCTTCGTGGATCCATGCGCCAGTGTTTGGCAGCCTCCATCGGGGGTAAAGAAGGCGGAGTATTGTGGCATCAGACGCTCCACTTGTCGGAATGCACGTGGTTCCACATCAGAGAATACGAGGCGTCCAGTACACACCACGTAATCACCTACACGTATATCACAGTCATTGGTATCTGAGTCATCGTCATTCCAAAGCTGGGTCGCCACATCACCCCCAGCTTCTTCTGGAGCATCTGCCTGACCAAAGACACTACCAAGGCTACGAGTATCTGCACCCATTCCATGCAGGAGTGCAAGCATCCCCGTGGTGTCGGAGATGATGACAGCCATTACATTCTGACAACCACCATGAACGTGGCTAGGGAGGGGCTCACAGCAAAGAACCCGACCAGAAACTCGAACAGAGCCACACGGCAGTCCATCCAGGATCACGGTGGAGATGCCGGTTCGCAGGCTCTCAGAGGTTGCAGCCGCACCACATCTCCGCGAACATGACAACGAAGATGAAGAGTCATCAACGACACGTGAATCCAGATGAGATGCGCATGTTTGAGCTGAGGCAACTCGTCCATGGCACACTTGAAGCAGCTGAGCTATCAATACCGGTCGTGGGGGTAGTGTGAGCTGACGACTGGGTGACTGCGATGCAGTGGCAATGGAGGAAGTTGCATGAAGAGGAGTCTTGGCCCTACAATGTACTTCTTCGTTCTGCAAGTGGTACGTACTGAGAAAGGCATATGCAGCGCTCTTCATGGATGAGAGGAAATCATGCGTATATCCTACACAAAGATGTGATTGCAAAACTAATACCTCAAACGACAATCAGTAAGAGAATGTGGAAATTGGCAGGTGTCAAGAACAGAGTCATTTGCTCAACATGAGTACTACCCAGACCGTCGGGTCCAGCCCTCCCAATAAGACCTCTGCTAACTTCTCCATTGTTGGCTCAAGTCATTCAGCCCCACACTTCTTGCAGCACAATGAGGTGCAGGATGAGATGATAGGTGAACGTAGGAAAACAAAGATGACATAAGTATGCGAAGAAGCGTTCTTCTGATAGATGGGAAAGAACAATGACTTTGTGTGTGTGCTTGTGTGCTGTGGGGAGTGGGGAGAGGAGTATGTGGGAGCTTGTATCAGCTGCATCGCACCCGTTCCGGCAAAGCGTATGGAAGAGTATCAACAAGCAAAAAAAAAAGAAGATATGAGCTGATCAAAACCCAATAGCAGACAGCTCGGTCCCTCGCGCGAACAAATTAGAAAACAACGACACTGAAGGGGAGAAATGAACAAAAAGACACCAGAACAACAAGCCACGTGGACGGGCTACGTCGTGTATCACACACCTCAAACTGACCACACTTCCACCACCTGAAGATGGCGCCACCAACTGCTGTGGTGAGACGGTCAAGGTAGGGCACAGAGAGAGGGAGGGAAGATCACAGACCATCTCAAACGATGGACCACGAGTGGATTGCGTACTCCCAATTTAGGGGATTCACCAACGCTTTCACCACAAATCAATCGTCCGTCGTGGGTATAGACAATTGGAACGACGAAATGTGCGCGCGCTGGAAGAATCAACCAACTTGATGGAACCACGCAGTATCACCACACGCAAAAAGAAGAAAAAAGATATCGTCGCACAGAAACAAGCACTACGGGGGGGGTGGGAGTGAGTGTGTGTGTAGAGAGAGAGGAGGAACAAAAGATAGCCACGCAAAAAGATCTAACAGTCGCTATCTATCCTTCGCCCACAACACCACTGTGAAGGATGGAGATAGAACACCGTTATGGTTCTGTGTAGCCGAGCGAGTATGGTGATACTCTTTGAAGGCTGCTTTCATCATCAGAGATAGCTCAGCGATTACTCATCTCACAAATCCACTAGCGCCTCTGGTCTGTTATTAGTTGGCTATTTCTGCGTCACTGGAAGTGGTATTCCGGCAGAGGGAAGAAGCAATGAACACAAAACAAAAGAATTTGATAGGCGGGCATCGTTGTAGATATGAACAGCGGTCACGACACGATAGAACGAAGAAAAATAAATGAAAAGGGCAATGAAATCAATAGAATGATAGCGACAAATCAGAAGTGAGGATACAAGGCATCATCCTCATCCCAAACAAGAACAAAAGTTAGTTGATTGCTGCTTGTTTTTTTTTTGCGTGTGTGTGGGGGGAGGGGTGTACGGCAGTGAGGAACAACCAAGATAACTGGAACAAACGATCACATGACATGAGAAGTGCTTGCAGAGGGCAGTGCAGAAATCAGTGGATAATGCGCAAGGACATGTCATAGGCTCCAAAAAAAAAAGCAAAAGGCGAACAACGTTGTCGGTCGTAGCTTCGGCAGAACGCGACCCACTAGCCAACACATCAATGGAAAATGAAGAACCACTATCACAGCTCCTGGTCACTGCACAACACCCGTTCACTCCGACACACAAAGAGAAACAGATAGAAGAAGGGAGGAAAACCACACCACCACAGAAACAGGAGCTAGAGGACAAGCAAACTACTTCACTGAGAAAGAAATTGACCATCTGCGCACGTGTGTTTGTGTATGCACCTTCGCCAGTGCTCCTCACTTAATATACGCGCTCCATGGGTCAAGATTGGTGTGACGATGATGTCAACGCATTGCCCAGGAACACCTAACATCGCCACCGTAGATGAAAAAAACTAGTACTTTGTTTCATTTCTTCTGTTGCTTCGGTATGACGCGCTTACACACCTCGCACAGAGTTGAGGCGAAACGCATAACACAACCAATCCCAAAGGAAAGAAAGAGAGGTAGAAACCAAATAGGATGACTAAGACTATGGTACCCCGGAATGAAATCGATGCGGCGGCAGCAACGGCCCACTACCTCCGAGAAGAGAGTGCTGCGTGTCTGAGCAACGGTATGGCAAAATAACAACAAGGTAGAAGATACGAATCAAAACAAAAAACCCCGATGCGAGCGGGTAATGGGAGAGTCAGAGAATGAAAGGGTGAGGTAGGGCAAGCGGAATCCAGGTTGCTCTCTATTGGAACATCTTTTCTTGGATTACCACTGTCAGTGCACTCCTCGGAAACCACTGCTCGCATTGGCCAGCGGAGCAACAACGCTGGAAGCACACAAGGAACCTGGGGGAAAACAACAACAGCAACAACAACAACGAATAGGATGATATCCCTTGATGTAGCAAAACCCAGAAAGGCAGAAATGGGCATAAGAAAGATGGAAGAGTATAAAAATCTGACAGCGGAGAAAGGTGAAAACAAAGAGATAGATTGATGGTCGCTATAGATTGGGCCCCCATCCATCTTCGGAACCTGTGGTGTTTTCTCACTCATAAAAATGGAAGTACGAAAACACACAGTCTGAGAAGACGAAATGAGGAATTCCAAAAGTGTTGTGAGAGTTGATCGTGATATAACAACGGCGGGGAGAATCAAGGATAGAAAACGAACAAGATACCCTTACATATACATTTTTTTGGTTGTGTGTTTAATAGAGGAAGGAAAGTGAAGAACATCGGGGTGTAAACCACTTCTTCATGGTGTGGGGGAGGGAAAGTGAGTTGAAGAGGAATGCCTTTGCCGGCTCGCTCTTTCAGACCCAGTTAGGGCCCCTCTCAATAACTGAAGAATCTACTGCGATTCGTTTGCGCCGGAGTGAAGACAGGTAGAAACAACGGTAACGAGGAAGGAAAGAAAGAAAGAGAGAGAGGTATCAATGACCGCTACGCCCCAACAACAATATCGACCACGCGGAAGGGAAAGACGACTCCATCGTACACAACAAACCGTACTTCACGCCGACACAGCAGCGGTCTAGTCCTTGTCTCCAATGCTCTGGATGTTAGACAAGATACCGCTTCCAGAGAGAATGCCTTGACCACCCGCGGTGCTGGTGATGGGTGACCCGAGCTGGGGAGAGCTCACCACGGGAGAGATGACGGGCTTTGGTGGCAAAGGACCATCTCCACTGGAGTTGATCGGGGGGAAGTCACCACATGCCACGTGCTGCACCACCTGGCCGCTGGCGTTGTTTACGAGCTGGGTGTTTTCCATACGATAGCCAATGGGTACAGGCTGGGGAGGTACATAGCGGAAGGTCTGGCCCACGGGTGGCGGATAGTTAAGTGGGGGTTGACGGGTATTGTCGTCGTTCGCCTGAATCGGCAGAGGGCAGAAGTTAGGGGCATTCGCAGCCGCGGGTTGAGGGAACTGGGGTGGTGGCATGGGAGCTGGCACCTGCACCGCATGTGGCTCACGTGCCAGCCAGTCAAAATCGTTTTCTAGCTGCTCCGCTGGAGTAAATTGGTCATCTAGGGCAGACATGAGTCGAACACGGCACATCTCATACTGTGGGGTTTCATTGTAGCTCATGTTCCTGGCGTAGTAGAGAATATCACTGAACTGCTGAGGGCACTTGGCGCAGATATCCGCCGGTGAGAGTCTCGCCTTTAGCTCTGCCATCTTCTGTTCCTTCTCACGACGATTGCGAATCTGCAGCCCAGTCCACGGAAGGCACCCACGGTAGAGGTAGATGAGAACGTAGACCAACTGCTCCAAGTCATCTCGTCGGCTCTGGGAGAAGCCCTGGTGTGTGCGGAGTGACGCATAGCGGGAGGTACCAACAAAGGCCTTTTTGCTCTGCATTTCACGGTGTTTTTGGTCAGGTGTAATGTATCGGCAGCTGAGGCCAAAATCGACCAGGTAAATGCGCTTAGAGGTCTCGGGGGTACGGCCAGTGACGAAGTTATCCGGTTTGAGGTCGCGATGCAGATAGCCCGACTGATGAACGAATTCAATGTGCTTCAGCATCTGAACACCCAACATGATGGTCGTCTTCAACGAGAAGCGACGGCCCGGGGCACGCTCGAGCAAATCCTCCAGAGATGAACCATGAAGAGCCATAATTAGCATGCGGAAGTCCCCCTCTTGACCAAAGTACTTGAGTGTTGCAATGGCCGCATGGCCGTCAGATGTACGGCAGCGTTGGATTTCCTGCATGACCCTCGCCTCATGAAACAAAAAGGAGGGAGATCCATCATTACGCTCTACCTTTACTGCAATAACTTCATTGGTTTCAGTGTGTACGGCACGAAAGACCTCGCCAAAGCCTCCTTTACCCAACTGCTCAGTGAGAATAAATCGCTCCTGAAAAATGGATAGTGGGAGGCTTCCGAGCATGCAACGCGAGCTCTTGGCGTTGCGCTTGTCAGCCACCGGAACTGGGCTCATCGATAGAGGTAGTGATGAATAAGTGTGTGCGCGTGTGTGTGGAGGGGTGTCTGAGGTATCCACTCAAAAAGAAACAAATTACTAAAAAAGAATAATTGCCTGAGTCACGAGTAGATTTTCGGTTGACAACGAATAACTACGTTTGTGGTAGGGTGCGGTAGTTGCCTCAACGGGGGCAAGTTAGGATCGGTCTGTTCGATATAATTGGTATGTATTACAGAACAAGATGATTTGATTTCGCAGTGTCTACAATCACCGTGAGAAGGAGAGCCCCCGTGGTACGTGATGACCTAAGCGGAGAGATATAGAACAAGGCTCCCTTGAGATGGGTGAACTGGATGATAAAAAAAAAAAGAAACACGCGAAATCTTCCTGTTGATTGACCTGAGTGTGCAGCTCCCACGGAGTGCCGATGATTTATAGGAGCAGCACAAGGAACGAAGAAGGTGATGATCAGAAATGTAAGGAAAATCACCTAACAACAAGAATCAAATGATACGCCCTTCCACGAGCACGCAAGCACACTTCCGAGCACTAAAAAAAAAAAAAACAGAGAGGAAGATGTGCGAGAGGGATGTCACGCGGGGAAAACAAAAGGAAAACCGGAGATTGAATGGTGGTCAAGGCGGATGTGGTGGTATAGCTCTTGAAAACGCCGACTAACCAAACACAAGAGTAGGATTCAAATACTCCGAAGAAAAGAAAAAAACAGGTATTACCAACTGAGGTGTGCTCAAGTCAACGCCAAGACGTGAATGCAGAGATAGACGTAAAGCTGTCTCTGCGGTCAATTCAGCGAAACACAAGCAAGTTGCTGCAGCTTATTTCTGGATGCGCTCGCGGTGAAAGTCCGAAGTCCAAAGATACGATCTTTATCAGCTGAGTTGAAAAAATGGTCACAGCAAACTGAAAATGCGGATTGTAAGGAGACCCTAGCAAGAACGTGCAGGAGCAGTTGTGGTATAAAATCTTCAACCTCGTGGTAAGGATTTGCAGAGTGTAGAGTCTACTATGAGGATTGTGTCCAGAAGAAAAAAAACGTAATAAGATTGACAAGAACAGTTGACGAAGAGCTATGCACAGAGTCAATTGCTTAGCCATACTTCCAACGTAGCGGGATACCAAGGTTGGAGTGAATGTGAGTGAGAGTGTACAAGGTGATGTGTGAAGCGACGGCCCTCTTCCAGCAACTTCACCTACAGCAGTGGCAAAGGAATTCTAAACACCATGATCCTCACTCGGGGCGGTATAGGAGAGGACTAGGGGTACTGCGTTAGGGGCTTGAGTTGGATAGACTCGGGAAAGCGTGATGGGGCCTTCGTGTCTTCAGTGCGACAATATTCCGCGCTCGCCTTTCCCGCCTCAAAACCACGTGACACGGAGGCCAGTGGCTTGAAACTGAGACTTTCATGCATTACGTGGCGCTGCAATTGTCGTAGTACTGCTGTGGCTTCAGTACTAAACAACATACTCTTCTGCAACACATAGGACTGCATGAGACTAGTGCACTGGCGCAGCATCACTTCCATCACATGCAAATGATGGGTGCATGTGAAGCCCAACCGTTGCGTCAGAACGATTTCACTGAGCTCATTGGTGAGGACTTCTAGCTTAGCCACCTGACGGGTGGCGGTGCGCAGGGCGATCTCTGCATCTGAACGTCGGCGGGTTTCATCTGCCAGCTGCTTACGTAACACACTAACCTCATCATCCTTTTGCACCACCATGGCCCCACAATCACCATGATCCGCGCAAGGAACGACTACACGATTGCTGTAGTAATCAAGGAGTGTTTGAGGTGGATTGTCGCTGACAGCACCTTCCGTGCGGGAGCTTCGCTTGCTCTCTTCCTCCTTCAACCCTCCGTCAGCGGAATGTGGCGGCGCATCCACCCGCGAGCCATGACGACGATGGGTGGACCCCAACTTCTGCTCCAAAACATCAAACAACGGAGATGTAGAGGCAGCCTGTGCGTACTGACTGCCGCTTGTGCACGTGAGGAGCTCCGCAGCCGAGACGCCAACACTCTTTGGAGCTCTCTCCTTCGCAGTGGGTTCGTTGCCGTCAACGGAGCGATTCTGACTTTCCTCAACCCAGTCATTCTGCACATTCGTGCAGTGCTCTGAGTTGCCGCTTTCAACGCGGGCAGTGTTTTTGGAGAATTTTCCTGTGCTAGCGGCCCTCAATGGTGGTGAAGATGATATGGCGGTGACGGTGTTGGAAGTCGGAGGAGTTTCATTGTGTGTGTTTACTAACCGATCAATTCTCGCACTCTCTTCAAGGAATAGATACCGCTCCAAGGAGGACATGGAGCACACGTCAGTTGTTGGCTTGGCAGAGCCACAACCTCGACCGGTGTTGGTGCAGCCAAGAAGTACCTTCTCAGATGCATCATTGGTCAAGATAGAATCAATATACTTCTGCAGCTCTAGCGCAGTTTGCATCTGTAATGATGGAATTAGTTCAAAAAGGGAAGAGGAGGAGGTGACAGCACGTCGAGCAAGCCCTTCGTGCAACTCTTCTGGCGGATACCGATGTGCTGTATGTACGCCTGCGTGGCTCTTGAGAACATCAAACTCAGAGGAGCGGATGAGACGTTGTGCGAGTAGATCCAACAACATCTTGTACTCCCTCAGATGGTTAACGAACCATCGTGTGCGGCGCTTTAATGCTGGTGTTCGTCGGGCTCGCTGCAGAACAAGTTCTGAGGTAGGCTGAGCTCTCATTGAGGGTGATTGAAGACTCCCGGGGAGAGGGGCCTCCGGGGAATCTACGGAATCCAGTGCGTTGGCGCAAACGATACAGAGGGTAAGTGCACTGAGTGCTGCTCTGAGAGGAGCAGATGACTCCCCCTCAATGTTAGAACTACTGAAGAAGAGAGCTGGCGCGTTGGGCCAGCCCCCAGGGCCTTCATGGCAAGGAGCCTCACACAGCCAGCAATAGTACAAGAGAGACGAATGCTTCTGTGGTGCGTGCAACGGCTCTGCTATATTTCCTCTTTCCATACCCGATGCCGATCCATGAAAGAAAAAAGATGCAAGAGGTGGGACGTTGTGTGTGGTTGGAGTCCTTGCCGCCATCAACGGGGTGTACTCCATGGACTGACGTGCCTGCAGTCCTCCTTGAGGACCGATGCTCTCAATGGTGGATGAACGGCTAGGTACAGATATATTTACCGGGGAGCTCACAACATCGATGCCGCAGCTGTCAGCTGACTGACTGCACCGGTCGTTGGCCCGCGTCCATGAGGTCTGCCGAGGATCGCGGCTGCTCATCTAGATCCTCTAGATACGCACGGAATTGCTAATTGTGAGTAAAGTAGATAAGTGAAAGGGTGAAAGGAGAGAGAGAGAGCCATTTTCCACGAGGCACCGGTTCCCACACAAACGACTTCACTGTGTGATGTGTAGATACGCCAGGTTCAAATAACAGACTCCGTTACAAAAGGACATGTACAGCGGTCCGCTTCTTATGCCGGATGTGTGTTGGAAATTGACGAGGGGATGAACGGGGTGGAGTGAGCGGGAAATAAAACAAACGTAATGCAGCCCCCTCATCGCAACTTTCGGCTTCCAAAACTGCCGCATCTTCGTCCATCTCTCTTGGACCAGTGGTGTTGATTGTACCTGCACTCCGTGAATGAATCAGCCAGGGGGTGAAATGCTTGCGATGCCCACCTCACCCATGGCAGGAAACATCAAGAGTGTCAATCCCGCGTCGATATGTTCGCGGTGCAAATGAATAGAAGCAAAAACAACAACCGGCACATGTGTGTGAGAGACGGCGTGGTGGACGGGTACACTCATCCCGTTATGAGGGAGAGCTGGCAGTCCGTCTCAACGCCATCTCAGCGCGTGAGAGGAGTCAAACACGGCTGCGCCACACCAGCAAAATAACAACAACCACAGAGAATGAAGGGAAAAGAGTGCCATACAACGGGAGGGGTGGAGAGAGGGGAGAGAGGAGAGGGGAAAATAAAAAAGAACCAACGAACACCACAAAAAGAGAGAGACACACTACCAACCGAGACACAGGTGGAGGGAGGCACTGCCCTCACAAACAGAAAAAAAAAAACAGAGCAAACAAATGAAAACCCACATACACCACGTCATATATCACAAGCCCAACGTGGTGTTGCTATGCAGGGAAGAGAGGCATTTTTACGGTTTATTCTCGGCATACAACCAGCCGCAGTCATGGGAGGAGAGGGGTAGTGTGCGAGATATACGCAAAAGCACCAACAAACAGGTGGGAGAGTAGTCTGTGTGTATCTATTCATCTCAGCGAATGCATGGACAGAAAGGGGATGCATGTCTCCGAACTCGAGAAAGTTGGATGGAATACGGTTAGGGGATGTAATGTGGAGGGAGTTGGAGATCTGAAAAGCCATCAGGTGCTAAAACATAGCAACAGAGCGCGGCCTTCGTCCAGTGTGCAAACGTATCAAATTGTTGGTTACAGGAACATGAAAATGGAAGTGAGGCCAACATGCAGCAAAGCAACCAAATTGTTGGCCACAGGTCGGTTCTGTTCTCATGCTCTTCTTGCAGCAGAGAAAGGCTCACTGCTCAATACTTCACTATTTTCTTCTGAGAATCAGATTTTGAGGAATGTTGTTCCAACCAGAGCTGCACCCGGAACACCTCCAGATCAACAACATTGTTCCTTTCATGACCGATGCATTGCGCTCGATGCTCATCACATGATATCATCGAAAGTCTACCCATCCTCTTTCACGCGGCTCGTTCGAACGAAGCAGAGTGTTGTGTGAGCAGCCATCCAAACAGCATCCGCGCAGACGTCACGTGTGGGAAACTTGGATCACGGCAAACTCACGTAAAGACAGAGAGGACACAAACCAAGCGCAACAGCAAAGCAAACAAACAAGCAAGATGAAAGGGGGGTGAATCATAGGAGAACACGAGAAAAACAAAACGAAATCGCACAAAAAAAAAACGGATCCCAACACAAGAAGAGGTGCCGCGAGATCCCTGAAAAGGTGAAGATCCCACGCAACTACACAGACTTGTTTTCCTTGTTTTTATTCAGTAGGTTAGTTCGTGGAATTCGACACGCGCGAAACACACCACGTAGAGAAAAAAAAAAAGTCGTGGAGTTCACGTGTTGTTGAGCACTATCTGCTCGCAGAGTGGAAGGGTTCACAGAACCTGGCTTCCATCATGGGGCACCAATCCCAAAGAATTGTAGTGGCATCAAATCTCAACGTCAACATGAAAAAAAAAAGGGCATGAACAGCACTGGATGAGAAGATGGGCAAGACATGTGCAGCCAAGGGAAGTGAATGGAAGCAAAGCAGCAGCCAGCTGCAGCTCTACAGCCTCAATCATCCTCAAAACAGTAAGAAAGAGAAATGAAAGCCGTCCCTCAAACTAATTGCGTGGCCCAACGCGTGGTCAATGTATCAGTGTACATGAGGGTGCTGTCACCCAGTGCCATAAATCCAGAAGTGAAGCAAGAACTTCCATTATGATTTTTTTTGTTGCTCACTCCCTACTTCTTCCTGTTCACCATCAAGAGTGAGGATTTGCGGGTCGATGCGGGGAAGACTAGCTGCCCAACACGAAGTGCTGGTAGTGGCGGTCGTTTTGGAGGAGGTGAGTAGGTTGGGGGTTGCGGAGCACATGAAAAAAAGGATTGAGAGGGAAGCACTCGCAGCTGCACCTACAACGATCCAACAAAGAAATACAAAACACATGAAACAAAAGCAAACGTCAAACCACATGGAACCACATAGAAATGGGGAGGAAAATAGGCATCAATAGATCTCACAGAATGTAGTGAAGAGGGGGAGGAGAAGTGTGACGCATTGGGTGGATGGACGGGAAGCGTTGCTATTAAGAGTCACATCATTTTTGTCCAGGTATCGTCCACCGCACCTGCATCAGTTGGTCCTCCCCCCCTTTCCTCACGATGCTTGTTCGAGAAGGAGGGATAAAGTGGGATGCTGAGCGTACAGGGGCAGGATTGGGAAGTGAGGCGGCGTGAGTGAGTGGGAGAACACGGTCGAGAGAGTGCAGCAGTCAGCACGTATATACTTCGTATATATACTTCCACATTTGATAAAGGTATTTTGTGGTGGGAAGGTGTTGGTTGTTGGGAGGCCAAAAAAAAGAGACCCGACGGAGTGAGTTGAGAGGGGGATATCCACTGTGCCCATGAGGGCCCATCACCGGGTTCGGGTCACACCACCAGGACGAGGGGCGCTCCCTTTGGGCTTCGCACCGGACGTCGCGTTGCGTGCGCGTGAGGAAGTGAGCCCGTTTTGAGATTGGTCGAGGGGGCTGCGGTTGTCTCCACTGTTGTTGTTCATGAGCTTCCCTACAGTGGTACCAACATCACCGCTACTGGTGGCTCCCTTCTTGTTTCGTCCGTCTGCGGGAGACCCTGGTGGAGTGTAAGGGTTTGCCTCTGGAGTGCTCATTCGCCCAGCCACCTCAATCTTCCTGCCAGTGGGGGAGCCCATGGAATGACTCAGTGACGACGGCTGGTTAGCAGAGCGCCGTGCCCACACCTTTGCAGCGGGGTTGGGTTGGGTCGAAACTGGATCATCTCCCGATCGTGGCGTTGTTGCACTTTTGCTGATGCGAGCAGATGGAGAAATGATCTTCATGGAGGGGGAGTGGGGGGTGGGGCTGTCATTAAACCGCCGCTCCATCGGATCGACGGGAGGACTGAGAATACGTGTTGGGGTAGGCGGAGGTAACACAGTGCCGCTGCTGGGAATGTGGTGGTTGACGGGGATGACTTCGTTTGAGGTTGTTTGGCCCACCTCCCCTCGTTGTGAGGTGTTCAGTGGGGGGCACTTCAGATGATTGACACCTCCGTCGGCAGAACGCAGGGTGGCGTTGCGAGAGGTTGGCCGCGGCAGGGCATTGATGGGAAGGCGGGAGGACTCCTCCTGCTGTGAGGTGGAGAGGTGCGCAAGTCCACTGTTCATGCCTCCCCTGTTGGCTGTCCACGCATGACCAGAGGTGGCACCATACTCTTCCCGATCTGCATGTGGGGGCTTTGCCACAACTGTATCAGGCACGGCAGACCGGCTGACGACTTTCACCACGCGCTGGGCGGGGAGAATATCATCCGGGGTGGGGGCACGTGCATCTGAGAGGTTGCTCACCTTGCGTGACATTGGCGATGAGGCAGTTGGTCCCTTCAGCGACGACTCTGAGAGATCTTTGGGGGTGAGGTTAGCATGGAGGAGGCTGGGAACAGGGGTAGGCTTCGCCAGAGAGAGGTTACGTAGTGAGTCTGCCTGTACAGTGCTTTTTGATGGTGAATGGTTGCGAAACTTGGGGGAGGAGTAGCAGGAGGACAGGGTGGGGGAGGCTGCCCCGGGGCGACGGCGGCTTGGACTGAGGGTGTCCAAGTTGGATGGTGTGAAGACGGAAAATGCGCTTCCGGCTTCAGAACGAGGGCTATGATAGCCAGAGGAGGCCGCTGAAGTACGTCGTAACACGTCATCGCTGGAAGCTTCTACATCTGACATGGAGTGTACATGGGTATTTCCCAACGGAGGGCGATCGAGCTTGATGCTTACCTTCTGCGAGCCCAAGCCGTTCTTCTCGCGGCCCATGGTAATCGGCGATGGCTGGGGGAGGGAGGGGGGAGGAAGGGGTAGGTCTCGTGACAGGAGGCTGTCTCCACTGATAGCTGACGGTCTGTTGGTTGTGGAAGCCTTACGTGTGGCTGTTACGACTGTTGGAGTGGCCAAGTGCTGCCGGTGGACATCACCCAATGGGTGAGCACCGTACAAGGGAGAGGACTCCATCTTGCGCGGTGGGTGGAGAGGAGTAGAGGCAGACACAGAGACGGAAAGTGATGGTTTGAAAATGCTATCCACCTTGTGAAGTTCACCCTCTCCCAAATCATCTGGAGCCGTTGCGGAGTAGACCATGGGAGAGGAAGTGCTGGCAGAGTTCCCACTGTTCTTTAGGGAAAGCGGCCGATCATAAACCTTGCTAGTTTTGAGTTTCGGTGTGATAGGCTTCACCACCTTCTTCTTGTCATCACGGGATGGAGAAGGAGTCTCTACCTTGGATGATCCGTTGTTCTGGCTCTGGCTCTGGTTTTGGCTCTGACTCTGCAGCTCATCGTATCGCTTGCCGCCTACAAGGACGGGTGAGCCCGCAGCACCGGCGTTGGATGAAGTGGTGGAGCTGCTTCGCAGAGTACGGTAGACTCCACGCGTGGAAGACTTTCGCTGCTGTGCAGCGCGCTCGGCCTCGCGTTCTGATCGAACCGTCGCAAAAATGGGGTGGTCCAGGAGGTCCTTGGAGGTTGCGCGCTTGTCAGGCTCCAGCACAAGCATTGCTTGCAGGAGGTTGTAGAGCTCTTTATCAGTGTGGCACATATCCTTGATGGGGGTACTACGGCACTTGCCAGAGCGGATCAGTTCAGATGTTGTGAGGAAGTCACCACGGCTGTTGAAGTACTTGGCTGAATACTTGGAGTGCTTCGTCAGATATGACGGCAGCCGACCAATGCGGCGTTCCATCAGTTGAAGGTGGGTGACGTCATCGCGGACCTCAAAGAGTCGATGCCCAAAGGCAACCTCGTACACAATGCAGCCCATACTCCATATATCAGCCGCGTAGTGCCACTTGTTGCCCATCACCACCTCTGGTGCTCGGTACGGTCGGGTGCTAATGAGATCACTGTCCAGCTTATCCAAGTTCCACTGTGAAGCGCTGCCAAAATCACAAATAATCCAACTCGAGCCAAGTTGAGGGCCTTTGATAGAGACGCTGTTGAAACTGGAATGACGGCCATAGGGACTGCTCAACGCATCAATGCTGGTGCGTGCGGTATTGACCTTCCCGGTACTTACGGGGTCGTTGGCCAGAAGGATGTTTTCGGGCTTCAAATCTGTATGTACCATTGTGCATTCAAAGTGGATAAAACTCAGCGTTTCCAGGATGTCGAAGGTAAACTCAACAAGTTTCTCACGGGTGAGGGCTCCATTGCGAATACCGAACTTCCTGCTCCGTAGCGACGGCCCATAGATTGGCATGATAAAGACGGGCGACTCCTGATAGTCAAATGTTTCAATCAGCTTGATGACGCGTGCATTGGCATCCTTTGTACCCAAGATGCGAAGCATCTTTCGCTCAAATGCTGCATCATGTTTGTACTCCTTCTTGAGTATCTTAATTGCCAGTGGTGCCGCCTTTCGCTTTTCCTGTGGCAGATCGAGGTCATAGCAACGGTACACTTTGGAGAAGTTACCACAGCCGATTTCCTCCTGAATTTGATAGCGTCCTTTAATCACATCGCCTTCACGAACGATCAGGTGCTCACCCTTGGATTGAGACATTGTCAGGACAAATCACTCAGACACAGCGATCGTGGAAAGATTGAAAAGCTGTGCTTTGAGCAACGTGCAAATTGAAGACCCCACAGAAAAGAAAAGTAATATCAGGAAATTTATATCGAAACCACCCAGGCAACAATGTATGAAGGTGGTACGGAAGTCGTGGGAGCTTCGAGGAGTGCGACGCGAGTGACGAAGATCTGGCGATTTGAGAGATACGTGCCGAAAAGATACGACCGATCCAAGAATGAAAACTTCTCCGTGTGTGGAGGGAAAAACAAGAAGATGCACAGCAACCGGATCAATCAGTGTCACGGATAGATCTGACACACCCAGCACGCACCACGAAATCCGTCTACACGAGTCAACGTGCGCTCGATTCAGATGGCGAGTTACTGTAGTGGGCAGCTATGTTCCAGTGCTTATGAACTCTTTCTTTGCTTTCCCCTATATATCCACGACACGAGCGCACTCACCACTTTTATGATGTCCTAGCGTGAGAAGGATATCCACGAAGGTGCTACTGTGAAATCAACGTAAGCAAAAAGAGACTCACGGCAGCAGAAGAGCAAGTCGGGTTAGATGGGCAGTCTTTCCTAACAGCAACTACTGGCAGTAAATACAGTTTGCAAGGTTTGATGACCAGCTTCCCCTTACGTGTGGCAACTCAACGGTCACCAGCACAGAGATGAGATGGGATGGAGGCCGAACAGTAGCTACCTTTGTCACACGGTAGGTATTGTACCGTTCAGATGTGGATCAAGTTGCCTCTTCTAGTGAAGACAGGCAGTGCACTCAAAACCCACAGGTAGTTGACTCAACCAGCTGGGAACAGCTGCACAATGTTTGAAAAACGGAAGAAGAAACACGCGCAGAGCAAGGGAGTGGATATGCGTGGTTCTGTGAAAAGTGGTCTCCTTTGCACAGATCCAAGCCAGCAGAGTGAGAATACTAAGTCGGCAGTCAGTCACGGGCGGGAAACTCTCAACACACAGCTGCGGCAATCGTATCGTGAGTTGGAGGGTCCAGTGTCGAGGGGAGAAAACAAAATGAGTGTAATCAAACAAAGTTACAGCTACAGAGGAGATACTTCTCTATATTGATGTGTGGTAATACAGGGAGAGAGTTGACTCGTTCTATTGTACTCCTGCTGCACTACAGCATATAAAAATGGTACGAATACCTAGGAAATGAAACAAGATGGCGTGTTGTTACCTACTCAGATAGTCAAGCGACGTAAAGAAGAAGAAGGAGCAAAGGAGAAACATCAAGAAAACCGACCCCTTCGCCGTGGCACATCACAGGAAGGCTAGTAATCCTTACGTCCCAACACGGAAAGTGAGACTCCATTGGAGGCTTTTCTGCAAATGTGGCTCTTTTGAACAGAATCGGCCGAGTCTGATGCTGTTAATGCAAAACAAGAACGAAGACTGAGACCCCTAGATGGATATAGCGAGGGTACAAAGGGAGATGAAAAGAAATGCGACACATGTCACCGCACACGCACTTTCAGTGGCATCAATCAATGAAACAATCAATCCAGCCCAGCGGACCCATTCTCTGGAAAGGTGAATGGCAGCTCCTTGTCGTAACCACCATCAAAAGTCAAACGGGAGAACGGCATACGCAGGGAGGAGAAAGAAGCGTGAGAGTCACACACGGTTCACCCGTGCTCAACATCTGAAAAATCAGGATCATTAACAAACAGACCATCACCACTCAGCACTAATTAGTGGAGAAGTGTCTCTTTCCTCCAATCGGCACATCGATCTTATAGCTTGGCAGTCTCGACGTACTTGGGGACGGCAGACTTCAGCGCAGGGGATGCCTTGGAGGCGAAGCGCTTCTGGAAGCTGTCCTGGAACATGACCACAAGCTCCTTGGTGGTGGAGTTGAACTGCTGCACATCCTTCCACGCCTTGCGGGGGTCCAGCAGGTGGGAAGGCACGCGGCGGCAGTTCTTGGGGATCTGGAGACCCCAGCCAGGGTAGGTGGCAAACTCCTCCTGGTCAAGGCTGCCGTCGTGGATGGCATCAATCACGGCACGCGTCACCTTCAGGGGCATGCGCTTCGCTCCACGGTCAGCACGGCCACCAGCATAGCCAGTGTTCAGCAGCCACACGCGGCTGTTGTGCTCCTTCATCTTCTCGGCAAGCTGCTCACCGTAGAAGGTGGCGTGACGAACCAGGAACGGACCACCGAAGCACGAGCTGAAGATGGGCTTGGCCACAGGGGTGCTGCCAGCCTCAACGCCGGGAACGTTGGCAGTGTAGCCCATGATGAACCAGAACATCGCCTGCTCGGGGGTCAGACGAGCAACAGGGGGCATCACACCAAAGGCGTCGTTGGTCAGGAAGATGATGTTCTTAGGGTGGCCAGCAACAGCCTTCGTCAGCGCTCCGGGAATGTAGTCCAGTGGGTACGCCACACGGGTGTTCTTGCAGATGGACTCATCCATGAAGTCGATCTCCTTGGTGCGGCGGTCAAGCACACAGTTCTCCGCAACGGCACCGAAGCGCACAGCGTTGTAGATCTCCTCCTCCGTCTTGGGGTTCAGGCCAATAGCCTTGGCGTAGCAGCCACCCTCAATGTTGAACACACCGCGGTCAGTCCACACGTGCTCGTCATCACCAATGAGAGCGCGGTTGGGGTCGGCAGAGAGCGTGGTCTTGCCAGTTCCGCTCAGACCAAAGAAGACGGACACATCACCCTTCTTGCCAACGTTGGCAGAGGCGTGCATGCACAGGTGGTTCTGGCGGGGCATCAGCTCGAACATCACAGTGAGGATACCCTTCTTCATCTCACCGGCGTACTCGCTGCCAAGGATCACCTCCTCACGGGTCTTGAAGTTCAGGGCAACGCAGGTCGTGGAGGTCACGCCGGGGATGGAGGGGTCAGCCTTGCTCTCACCAGCATTGTAGATGGTGTACTCGGGCTCACCAAAGTTGGCAAGCTCCTCAGCGGTGGGACGGATCAGCATGTCGCGCATGAACAGCGCGTGGTAGGGGCGGGTGGTGATCACGCGAACCTTGATGCGGTAGCGCTCGTCGTGGCCGGCGAACATGTCCATCACAAAGAGGTGCTCACGGGTGTCGAGGAAGTCCGTAGCGAGCTTCTTCACCTTGGCAAAGGAGTCCTCGCTCAGCTTGATGTTGACCGCACCCCAGTCCACATTCTCGCGGACATCGGCGGTGTCCACCACGCGCTTATCGCGAGGGGAACGGCCGCTCTTGGCGTAGGACAGCACGCAGAGTGCACCACGAGCACTCAGCTTGGTGTCCTTCTCCAGCTTCAGAGCCCACTGGACGAGCTCAGGAGCGGTAAGGTTGCGGTGAATGATGGGGGCCATCGGTCGATATGGTAGAAGTATTCGATAAGGGGGTTTTGTGGTTTGGTGGAAGTCTGTGGAGTGATAACTTTGTAGGCATTCATAGATTGTAGATCACGAAGAAAAGTGAATTTGTACAATGATGTAGCAGAGTGACCCAGCCCACCTCGTACGAGATCCAGCCTCCCCATCGAGCACCCGAAACTGGGCAGCTGCCGCAGTAGCCATAAGGGCGGGATAATCGAAGGAGGGGTGTGTAGATAGCAACTGAGGTGATGCTAAGTGTGTTTGACGTTGAGACTCGACAGCGACTCAATTCGACCTCCTTGTGCGCCTTAGCACACACGAGAGCGTTTTGCTTGCATGGTAAATAGAAAAGGAGGCCGCGTCTTTCCCGTCACAGTATCCCCCTTCCATCTTCACGAGAAGTATTGATGTCAATGGGTAGAATGAGACACCAGTTTTGTTTGCACTGTGTGGGTGGTTTATAAAGGAAACGTGCATGTGGGTGCGGTCTTCGATACATCATGGATATCTTTTGACTTGAGAACAACTGTCTCGGCAAATGAAGCCTCCGTCTGATACACCGCGAGGGATGACACCACACATCACTATACCTCTGCACAAGTCACCACAAAGCCATAGAGCATAAACGCAACAAGAGTGAGCAAAAGCACGTCAGGCGCCAATAAAAAAGAAGAGAGAACCAACGGATTTCTTCTCAGTCTCACCGCGAATCGTGCGTATGCGATGCATCAGTAGGAGGTAGGTATATAGAGACGTAAATAAGAATCAAGGAGGGAAAGGGGGATCCAAAATAAAGAGGGGAGCGTTGGATGATGAACGGGCTACGTTGACGTTAAGCAGCCGCACAATTTGGCTTGCTCCATACTTCTCACCAAATGGGGAATAGAGTGCCACGCCGATCTTATAGCTTGGCAGTCTCGACGTACTTGGGGACGGCAGACTTCAGCGCAGGGGATGCCTTGGAGGCGAAGCGCTTCTGGAAGCTGTCCTGGAACATGACCACAAGCTCCTTGGTGGTGGAGTTGAACTGCTGCACATCCTTCCACGCCTTGCGGGGGTCCAGCAGGTGGGAAGGCACGCGGCGGCAGTTCTTGGGGATCTGGAGACCCCAGCCAGGGTAGGTGGCAAACTCCTCCTGGTCAAGGCTGCCGTCGTGGATGGCATCAATCACGGCACGCGTCACCTTCAGGGGCATGCGCTTCGCTCCACGGTCAGCACGGCCACCAGCATAGCCAGTGTTCAGCAGCCACACGCGGCTGTTGTGCTCCTTCATCTTCTCGGCAAGCTGCTCACCGTAGAAGGTGGCGTGACGAACCAGGAACGGACCACCGAAGCACGAGCTGAAGATGGGCTTGGCCACAGGGGTGCTGCCAGCCTCAACGCCGGGAACGTTGGCAGTGTAGCCCATGATGAACCAGAACATCGCCTGCTCGGGGGTCAGACGAGCAACAGGGGGCATCACACCAAAGGCGTCGTTGGTCAGGAAGATGATGTTCTTAGGGTGGCCAGCAACAGCCTTCGTCAGCGCTCCGGGAATGTAGTCCAGTGGGTACGCCACACGGGTGTTCTTGCAGATGGACTCATCCATGAAGTCGATCTCCTTGGTGCGGCGGTCAAGCACACAGTTCTCCGCAACGGCACCGAAGCGCACAGCGTTGTAGATCTCCTCCTCCGTCTTGGGGTTCAGGCCAATAGCCTTGGCGTAGCAGCCACCCTCAATGTTGAACACACCGCGGTCAGTCCACACGTGCTCGTCATCACCAATGAGAGCGCGGTTGGGGTCGGCAGAGAGCGTGGTCTTGCCAGTTCCGCTCAGACCAAAGAAGACGGACACATCACCCTTCTTGCCAACGTTGGCAGAGGCGTGCATGCACAGGTGGTTCTGGCGGGGCATCAGCTCGAACATCACAGTGAGGATACCCTTCTTCATCTCACCGGCGTACTCGCTGCCAAGGATCACCTCCTCACGGGTCTTGAAGTTCAGGGCAACGCAGGTCGTGGAGGTCACGCCGGGGATGGAGGGGTCAGCCTTGCTCTCACCAGCATTGTAGATGGTGTACTCGGGCTCACCAAAGTTGGCAAGCTCCTCAGCGGTGGGACGGATCAGCATGTCGCGCATGAACAGCGCGTGGTAGGGGCGGGTGGTGATCACGCGAACCTTGATGCGGTAGCGCTCGTCGTGGCCGGCGAACATGTCCATCACAAAGAGGTGCTCACGGGTGTCGAGGAAGTCCGTAGCGAGCTTCTTCACCTTGGCAAAGGAGTCCTCGCTCAGCTTGATGTTGACCGCACCCCAGTCCACATTCTCGCGGACATCGGCGGTGTCCACCACGCGCTTATCGCGAGGGGAACGGCCGCTCTTGGCGTAGGACAGCACGCAGAGTGCACCACGAGCACTCAGCTTGGTGTCCTTCTCCAGCTTCAGAGCCCACTGGACGAGCTCAGGAGCGGTAAGGTTGCGGTGAATGATGGGGGCCATCGGTCGATATGGTAGAAGTATTCGATAATGAATGTGTTGGGAGAGTTGGAATCTATGAATAAAGAAGATGAGTAGTGAGGGAGGATGTGATGTTGTAGAAGGTGGAGTGGGAGAGAATGGTATGCACGATTATGGTCCTCAGCGGCTGATTTTCTGTTTGTGTGTGTGTGTGTGTGTGTTATGCACTTTCATTTGCGTCTCTTGGTGACCTGACTCGTAGCAGCCGATCCAAGTGATGTGGTAGAGGCTGATGGAGATAGGACATACGGACATACAAAGGAATAGAAAAGAAGGTATCCTCTAAACGGATATCTAGTGGTAGGGCCACTATCTTTGTGTCTCTTTTTGTTTTTAAGGTCTCTTGTTACAATACCAAAGGTGTATGTGCCCACACGATACAGTACTTCACTGCAGCAAGCCAAACCTGGTGGTTGTTGAGAGCTACATGACGTGTGGAGACATCTATTTGGATTAGGATGGACCCCGACGACGCTTGCGGGCTGCGTTCGCCGGTTTGGATGACGCGGTGGAGGGTGATTGTGTTGCTGTGGAGGCCAAACTGTGCACGTCTGCCTCTGTGGTTCTGGGTGACTGGCTTCCGCTTGAGGCGTGTGTGTGTGTTTCAAGGCTCACATCCACTGGGGCACGTGGGGCTGGAGATGGGTCGACGTGCATGAAAGATGCAGAGGTTGTTGAGCGGCTCGGTGACCGCGCAGTGGTTCGACGAAGTGTTTGGCGGAGCTCCGTATCCTTGTTTGAGAGTGCTTCGATGGTGTTGGCATATTGCATGTTGAGACGTTCTGACTGTTCCAGCGCTGACGACTTGGCACCCAAACGATCTTGCAGGCTCTCCATGGCGGCTCGAGCACTGAGTTGCTCAGAAAACAGCTTCTCCATGGTGTTTTCCTTCTCTCGAAGGTTGGCTTCGAGATGTTGGATGCGTGACTGTAGTACAACCGCCGCGTCCTCATCCCCACCCGGGAAGGCACTTGCTCGTGGAGTTCGACGATTGGCAGCGGTCGTTCCTGACCGAGCGTACTGAGCTTGCACGACTGCCAGCTGCGTGGACAGACCGCTGAGGCTCTCACGAAAGACTTCCTGGCGGTGTGAGGCACGTAGACCTGGCTGACTCATGGCGAGGCGTAAATCTCGGACTCTTGCCTTCTCTTCTTCGAGTGCACTCTCCGCAGTGCGGAGCTGACGACGCAGATCCTGGATTTCACGCACGCTGTCCGTCATGTTGGTGATCTCCACAAGCTGCTCGTAACGGTAGAGAAGATCCTTGTGCTCCTCTCGCAACACACGAAGGCTCTGGCGAAGAGCATCAGCATCTCCTACGCGGGTTTCCAACTGTGCCAACTGATCTTCCAAAATAACGTACGCATCGTTCACGGTGGACTGTTGGGCCTCCAAATCACGAATGTGACGACGACTAATGAGCAAATCCGCCTGCAGACTAGATATTTGAAGCATCTGCGCTTGCTCAATCAGCTCGGCATTGTGGCGTCGAGAGCTCAAGTCCACGTCCAATGTGCTGGTCGCTCGCTTCTCGAAGGTGGTTGTTGTAGAGGCACTGAGTCGGAACTGCTCTGCTTCTTGCTGAAGTTGGCGGAAGTCCTCCTCAAGTTTCTTGGTTGCATCACGTTCATCGCGGAGCTCCTGCTCGGCGGTGGCAAGAAGATCCTCGGCTCGACGTCGGGCCTCCAATGCGCGGGCCTCCGCCTGGCGCGCCGCATACAATTCCGCCGTTGTTGCCTCGGTGCGCTCCAACAGCTGAGCATCAAAATCATCCTGTGCTCGAGCCATCCGTTCATTGAGCTGGGTAACAGCGGCATAGAGGCTCTCGGACCGCTCCGTTTCCTCGACAGTACTCACCGCCAGGGCCTCCATTGCGGCCTGTGTGTCGAGCAGCTTCTTCTCCACGTCCTGGAGCTGTTGCTCTAGGGACTGAATGTGCTCACGAGAATGTCTGCGGTGATTGCTCAGCTCCTGCAGCATATCTGTCAGCTCCGACGCTGTTGGAGAAACGGTCGAGTCTCTGACGTGGGTGCTTGAGGCGCGTGGCGTCTTGAACGGCGACGTGATTGAGTCACGTGGTGATGTCTCACGACTATCGTCATTGACGTCACGATCAACAAGGTCCTCATCCAGGCTTTGGCTCAGTATCTCTTCCATCCACTGCACTGCCTTGCCAAGCGGATGAAGCACTCCTTCAAGGGCGGTCGCGCCACGTGAATTCACTGCCAGCGAGGCATCATCCTGTGCCACCATGCCGGTGGCAACACCCACGCACTGGATCGAATCATGGAGATGAGCCACACATTGCTGAAGCTGATTTCGTCGCTCATCCACCCGTGACCGGAGTCGAGCGTTTGCATCGCGAAGGCGCTCCTCCACCACGATATTGTCGTTGTGAATGGCAACAGTTTGCTCCAGTGCCTTCTGAGTAGAAGCCAATCGCTCTGCAAGATCCGTCTGCGCGAGGGTTCCAGTTTCTAACCCCTCTTCCGCTGTATAGAGGGACGCGTGGAGTTGGTCGATGCGCTCGAGTCTCATGTCTGCCTCAGCATTGAGGCGGAAAATAAGGGCCTCCTGACACGCCATTCGTTCAGTCATGGAAATCAGCATCTTCTCCAACTCTTGGATCTTCGCCTCTGCTACGGTACAGCGCTCCTTCTCCGAACGAAGCTCTCCACTCATCGATTCTAGCGCTGCGCCAACATCACGGGAGTCCGTCAACTGAATTGCTAGCTCATCCAATGCAGTCATGGAATTGCTGCACGAAGCTGCGCTGAGATCCTTGAGATGATTCAGCGCTTCTACTTCCGCTATGAGAGACTGTTGACGAAGCTCCAACGCTGACTTCATCTGAAGCGCATCTTCCAGCTGCTTTCTGGTGCCGGTGAGCATCTTCTCTGCTGACGCCGCTGCCTCCGCGGCAGATATCCAGTGACCCTGCGTTGAGCCAACAAGTTCACACAGTAACTCAAACAGGTCCTCCATGTACTCCGCAGTACAGCTGCCACTGCTCACATCATAATCACGACTCAACAGACCAGACAACTCCTCAACACTCAGTGCCTTCCCCCCACGCATCCACTGGCGAACAGAATTCTGAGCAGATTTCTTTATCTGTTTCATCTGCTCTTGAATCATGTCTCTGAATCTCCTCGCATCATCAAAACTAGCCTGCACATCAGCAACGTCTGTAGCCAACCGGTTCAGAGCTGCCTTCAGATTCACAACATCGGCAGAAGCCGATGAACTAGCACTCTCCACCGTTGCTCGAGAGGCAATTGCTACCGCAAGTTCCTCTGATTGAGCAGTGTGCTGCGCCGCAAGCTGGCGGACAGCTTCTTCAGCAGCAGCGAGGGCTGCACGCAGGCGGTCGTTGTCCGACTTCAGCGCATCAGCTACACTGGATGGTACCGTAGCCGCTACGGAAGAATGCAGTTCAGTTGTGCTCCTTCCAAGAGCCGCAAGGGCATGATCCTTGGCCTCCTTCTCAGATTGCAGCTGTGCACTCCGCGACTCTTCCGCCGCTAGTCGTCCCGCAAGAGCCTCAACAGCAGCACGAAGATTGGCTATTTCAGCATTGGAACCAGTTGCTGCAGCAGTGGCTGTTTGCAGCTGCTGACGAAGGGAAGTGAGCTCCTCATTGTGAGTCGCCGTCTCTGACGTGCCCTTCAGCTGCAGTTCCTTCGCAAGGTTCAGAAGCTTCTCCTTCGACTCACGCTCCGTCCCCAGGCGCTTCATCGCATCCGAGAGACTCTGCTCAACAGACGCAAGCCGACTACGTGGAAGGCTTTCACCCTGCAACAACCCGCGCACTATGGCAACAAGTACATCATAGAGGTGGTTTGCAAAGCAAACAATCTCTACCCCACTGCTCAAAATCCAATCCTCAGCAAGGAAGGTAGCGCAGATACCAACTTCAGCAGCTACACCATCGCGGATCCACTGGCGAAGCTGGTTGCATGCCTGACGATTCAGCACCTCCACGCGACGGCCAACAATGTCAGTGTAAGAGCGGAGCTCAGCATTGCGGTCCTGTTCAGCAGCGAGGTCAGCGGCAAGGCGGTCAATGGCAGCCTGCATGTTCACCGTATCACCACCAGCAGACGTTGCAGAAGCACTCATACGCACGCGTGCACCTTCTGCATCACCACAAAGCTGCAGACGCAGTGCCGCAAGTTCCTCTGATTGAGCAGTGTGCTGCGCGGCAAGCTGGCGGACAGCTTCTTCAGCAGCAGCGAGGGCTGCACGAAGATTCATGACATCGGCTTTCATTGCCTGCACCGTTTCAGAAGCAGCGGTAGCGTTTTGTTCTCGAAGATCCGAACGCGGCACACTTTCCTGTTGAGGTAGTACTTCTCCTAGTTTCAAGTTAAGTAGCTTATTGATATCCTCAGTTTCCGCAAGGCGATCCGCCATCTCCGCCAACGCCGCACGCAAATTCATGCACTCAGAACGAGTAATTGATGAGGATGATTCTAGTGCTTCACATGACGAGGCAGACTGAGCGAGCTCCGTACGAAGTGCACCAAGCTCCTCTGATTGAGCAGTGTGCTGCGCCGCAAGCTGGCGGACAGCTTCTTCAGCAGCAGCGAGGGCTGCACGCAGGCGGTCGTTGTCCGACTTCAGCGCATCAGCTACACTGGATGGTACCGTAGCCGCTACGGAAGAATGCAGTTCAGTTGTGCTCCTTCCAAGAGCCGCAAGGGCATGATCCTTGGCCTCCTTCTCAGATTGCAGCTGTGCACTCCGCGCCTCTTCCGCCGCTAGTCGTCCCGCAAGAGCCTCAACAGCAGCACGAAGATTGGCTATTTCAGCATTGGAACCAGTTGCTGCAGCAGTGGCTGTTTGCAGCTGCTGACGAAGGGAAGTGAGCTCCTCATTGTGAGTCGCCGTCTCTGACGTGCCCTTCAGCTGCAGTTCCTTCGCAAGGTTCAGAAGCTTCTCCTTCGACTCACGCTCCGTCCCCAGGCGCTTCATCGCATCCGAGAGACTCTGCTCAACAGACGCAAGCCGACTACGTGGAAGGCTTTCACCCTGCAACAACCCGCGCACTATGGCAACAAGTACATCATAGAGGTGGTTTGCAAAGCAAACAATCTCTACCCCACTACTCAAAATCCAATCCTCAGCAAGGAAGGTAGCGCAGATACCAACTTCAGCAGCTACACCATCGCGGATCCACTGGCGAAGCTGGTTGCATGCCTGACGATTCAGCACCTCCACGCGACGGCCAACAATGTCAGTGTAAGAGCGGAGCTCAGCATTGCGGTCCTGTTCAGCAGCGAGGTCAGCGGCAAGGCGGTCAATGGCAGCCTGCATGTTCACCGTATCACCACCAGCAGACGTTGCAGAAGCACTCATACGCACGCGTGCACCTTCTGCATCACCACAAAGCTGCAGACGCAGTGCCGCAAGCTCCTCTGATTGAGCAGTGTGCTGCGCCGCAAGCTGGCGGACAGCTTCTTCAGCAGCAGCGAGGGCTGCACGCAGGCGTTCGTTGTCCGACTTCAGCGCATCAGCTACACTGGATGGTACCGTGGCCGCTACGGAAGAATGCANNCAAGCTCCTCTGATTGAGCAGTGTGCTGCGCTGCAAGCTGGCGGACAGCTTCTTCAGCAGCAGCGAGGGCTGCACGCAGGCGTTCGTTGTCCGACTTCAGCGCATCTGCATCTTCAGTAGAGGGAGCAGTAGTCGCTCCACTGGTTCGTTCAGCATTTTGAAGATGTTGAAGATTATCCTTTTCTTGTTGCAGTTCTTGAACGCACTCCTGTGCTTCCGTAAGCCGGGCTGCCATGGAATTCAAGGCTTCTTGAAGATTAGAAATTTCAGCTGCCGAGTTGGCCACGTTGGATCGGTCGTGGGTAGTGGTGGCATCCTGCTGCAGCTTCGCCACTTCACCTCGGTAGTGGGCCAGCTCATCTTTGAGTGCGCGATTCTGGGCTTGGGTGAGATCAAGCTCCGTTTTCAAGGCCTCCATGAGTTGCGGCTGCACTAAACTTGATGCCTCTGAAGTTCCAACTGGGTGTGTTGCTAACTGTTGCGTGTGAATGTGGGCGTCGTCGCTAGTTGCCGACTGACCCTTCAGAGCGGTAACTTGTGTCTGCAGCTCGTTTCTTTCGATAATCTGCTCCGCCAACTTCGTTTCTAATTCTGCATTGCGGTCCTCCTCTGCAGCAAGCCGGGCAGCGAGGGCATCCACCGCCTCTCGAAGGTTTGAAATCTCAGCCATTGCTGCATCATGGGGGGAGTCGCTCTCTGTAGGGTTCACTATTGCGGGGTGATTCATCTGGCGTTGTTGCAATGTCAGACGCAGTTCGTCAAGCTCACGGTGGCAGTGCTCCAGCTCTTCCTGGAGGGTCCGTTTCTGTGCCTGAGTGAGTTCCAGCTCCGTCCTCAACGCCTCAACCAGTGGTGATTGCTCCAGTGATGGAGATGCAGAGGGCGTACTTGCGGTGGGCGAAGCGGACTCTTCATGCACAGTTGTGGATGTGTTTCGCTGATTCTCTAGCTCAGTGTTGTGCTTCTGTAGGTCATCCAGTGCCAGCATCTTCTCTGCTAACTTCGTCTCTAGTTCCGCACGGCGGTCCTGCTCGTCTGCAAGTTGTGCGGCCAGGGAATCAAGCGCCGCACGAAGATTGGAAATCTCTACCTCGGCACTGTAGTCGTCCTCAACGTTGGCCAGCGGCTGTACGCTGGCAGAGGCTTGCACTTCCAGTAGAGCGCACTTCTCCTGCATCTGCGTGAGGTCTCTCTGCAAGGCATCCAGCTCCGCTTGTAGCGTTCGCTTCTGTTCCTGCGTAAGCTCCAGCTCAATCTTTAGCGCTTCAACAAGCGGTGGCTGAGGAGCACCTTCCGAGGCTTCACTAGAATTCACGATCGGTGCATTCACGGCTGTGGAGTTCTGCTCACGAAGACGCTCATTCTCTTCCTGAGCGTGCCGAAGAGCCGCCTGTGCGGTTGCCAAGTCCTCTGCTGTCTGCGAAGCCTGACGTGTTGTCTCCTGGAGATCATTCATAAGGGATTCCACCTGTGTTCTTCGCAGGGAGTTGGCCTCTTCCGACAGACCAACCTCATCAGAAAAGTTCCTGACGACCTCCTCCAGTTGCTTGAGCTGCTGCTCTGAGAGACGCAGTTGATGAAGTGCGGCATCCTTCTCTGCGCAGGCGGCCAGCAACTTTTCCCGAAGCGGCTGAGCCTCCAGTACAGCTGCCTCAAGTGGCTGCTCTTTGGATCGCAGATCGTGGTAGGCCGCGTGAGCCTCTTCGAGTTGCTTCTCAAGAGACTCACGGTCCTGCACCATCGCCGCCAACTCCTCGGGGGTGATACCTGCCAGGGCAGCCATTTGATTGGTAAGAGACGCGGCGTTCTCCTTCAGCAGATCCAACTCTGCAGCAAGCTGCTCTCTCTCCTCAGCCCAAGTGGCACGCTCTGCATTGAAGAGCTCGAGAGAAGCGTTGTGCTCTGCTTGAAGTGCATCGTGCTGCTGGCGAAGCTGATCGAGCTGAGCACATAGTGCATCCACATATGCTGAGTCAGAAGAGCCTGCAGTATCTGTTGGATGTGCTGCACTTCCCCGCGGACTCATTGACCCACCATCCTGCTGATTGTGCAGTTCGGCAGAGCGGCAACGTTCCTGGAGCTCACGAATCAGGCTCTCCTTTGCCTGGAGATCTGCCTGCAGGACGGAGACCAGATTGGAAGCGCTACTCTCATGTTCGTGTGTACCATCCTCCCCAAGACGACGAGCCTGGCGATCACGGCATTGTTGCGCATCCAGCTCTGCCCGCAAAGTTGCCACGGACTGGTGCAGACCATTAATGATGCTCGTGTACTTTTCGCTGTGGCGATTCTGGGTTTCTGCGTTCATGTATTGTGTGTGGAGCTCCTGTTTCAACCGACCAACCTCTTCGCGGTACTCATCCCGTTTCTGATAGGCTTGGCGCAGATGCGAGTGAACGCTCTTTCCTTCATGTTGCAGACGAGATGCGTGGTTATAGAGCTCTGCGAAGGACATCGTATCCAAGCTCTTGCCAGAGAGAGAGGCATAGGCTGCCCATTGACTGCCATCAGGCCCTGCACTCGTATTCAACGCGCTGGTGGAGTTGTAGACGGAAGATGAATAGGGGGCTACAAGTGACGTGCTAGCTCCGCCGTAGGAAGCACGCCGCTGGCGTGCTACGCCATCATCTGAGATAAATGATGCAGCACCACTTGTCCTGGATAGTCCTTGTGGAGCCGCATGATGAGCAAGTTCGCGGACGCTGATTGGCCGTGGAAGAGCTCCAGGTGACGATGCTCCATCAATGAAGCGCGACTCAAACACGCTCTCTGACTGAGATCGTGGATGCATGTTTGGGCCGTCGGTCCACGGATAGAAAGTATGAGCGCGGCCGCGGAATTTCAGCAAGGGTTCAAGCTAATGGTGGTTAGCCTCTTCCGTAGGGAAGAATATGGAGATCCTTCCAAGATAATGGCAAAAACAAAAAGTAATGAATGATTTGCAAGGGGGTTCACGGTTGACAAAGACTGCAACCAGTGAAGACATCAGAGTATTTCGTTTACCTCAACCTCATGAGTGGCATCTTATGCTGCCCCTCAGATACGTGCGATAGTTGTGTGAAGGACAGTCAGGCAGATGAGCCAATCAGCTGGCGCTGTGGTCAACAATCATCACATCTCCATCCTGCATGATGTACTGGTCATTCACGACCGTCATTTGCATTTCTGCCGACTCAAGGTTGGGCTTCTTGATGAACGCATCCCATTGCATCACCTTCGCGCGGATGAAATGCTTAGAGAAGTCTGAGTGAATGGCACCAGCCGCCTCTTTGGCGGTCTCTCCCTCGCCAATGGACCACCCATGAGACATGAGCGGCCCAACGGTAAAGAACGACTGCAGCAACAGAAGCTCGCGGTACACTCGTCGAAGAAGGACCTCTCCGCACGGTGCACTGATATCGTACTCCTGAAGGAAGGTGAGCTGGTCCTCCCGACTCAATTGGGAAGTCTGCTCCTCAATCGCTGCACTAACCCGGCACGTTCGCTCCGCACCAAACTCCTTCTCCACCTCCGCAGTGAAGGCATTCCCCTTATTCACGGATTCCTCGTCCACGTTTAGAACGAGAAGCATCGGCTTACTTGACAGAAGCTGATATGATTGCATCCACGCCACAGCCTCACCAGTGCTCCGTCGTCGTAGAAGATCTCCTCCTGGCTTTCCGTCCTCCAGCCACTCCTTCAAGGTCTTGAGGAAGGCGATCTCAGGGTCAGAGCCTTTTCGAGTTCGAACAGCCTTACTAAGCCTCTTCTCTACCGCCTCTAGGTCAGACAAGATGAGCTCATTCTGAATAACACGAATATCATCCAACGGGTGGGGAGTGTCGAAGCCCTCTTTTTCACATTCAAAACACCGCACCATGTGCATCACCACCCCACACTGACGAATGTTGGAGAGAAACATATTCCCCAGTCCTGCACCCTTGGATGCCCCGGCAATCAGCCCAGCCACATCCACCAAATCCATCTCGACGTCAACAACCTTGGAAGCCCCAGTGAATTTGGCCAAGCTGCGGAGTCGTTCATCCACCACAGACACCTTGGCAACGTTTGGGTCAATGGTGCAAAAGGGAAAGTTCCCCGTCTTGGCTTGTTGACTGGCGGTGAGCGCGTTGAAGAAGGTTGACTTGCCTACGTTAGGTAAACCAATGATACCTGCGCCATGACGCTTTAGGCAAGACCTGGTCCACCCTAGCATGGAACCTTTGTTGTGGGAATCGAGCTGTGCAACAGCACAGGCCCTCCAATCACACCTAACTATGAGCCAATAATCGAAGGGGGACAGGAAGACATGAATACAAATCCGCAGCGTTGAGTCAACGTGAAGGATTACAATTTGGGTTAAGATTCCCCATTGAAAGTGCGCTGATATTGTGTAGGGACAAAAGACACGTGTTTGCACCATTTGCCGTCAACAAAAGGTATGAGTCAGGTGGAGGGACGGTTTGGGAAGAGGAAAGAGTGTGTGCTCGGGCTTCCAGCCCACAATCGGCAATTCAATAAGATTGCCATGATGATGGAAGAAAGAGAAGGAAATGGCTATGGTATATTGTGTCGTCTGCCGACTCGAAGCCATCCAAAAGAAGTACAACTTCAACAAAAATAACACTCCATCATCGTCCTACCTGCACTTCTGGTCTAGTCAAGCTCCAGCAAGAGCTCATCAGGCTCCTCACCCTCCTGAACGAGACCCCCACCCACTACGAAGGCCATCACCACTTCGCCATCCAGGCTAACACGGTGGAAGCCCTCCAACGCATTGACATGCTCTTGACCAAGGCTGGGGTCATTCACGACCAAGTTGCCCTCGTAGGCATCTAGTACATCCCCCTCATGCAGAGGGAAATCATGGCCAACCCACAGGAAAACTCTGCACGCCCCATCGGTATCGCTACCGCAGACTGTTGGCGGAGCTACAACTGCATAAGCCTGATCAAGCCGAAGATCTGCCATGCCAATCACGTCAGTTAGGGCTGGCTGGTCGAAGGGGAACTCGTAGACCACCACATCGGACAAGCTACCCTCGTGTGGGTTGTTGTGTACGCCGGCAGCGGATGGGATCGCAAGAGCCTTCATGGAGGGACGAGCAATTGGGAGCTCATCTTGGCTGCCCACTCCCACATTCAATGCTGCCTCCCGTGCACGTTTGCGCGCCGTGCCAGACTGTTCGGCGCTACTTCCCTCTGCATCCTCCACACGAGACGACGGGTGAGCGGAGGTGGTGGTTCCGTTGGCCAGCATCTCTTGTGTGTCTGGCAGGTCACCCCAGAGCGGATCGCGTGTGGTAAGCTTCACAGCGCCAGTCTTCTTCTTGGACAGGCGGTGTTTGTGCAACACCTCTCCAAGCTCATCAGCTGAGGTGATAAGTTTCGTTGGAGCTGAAAGAGGAAGAAATTTGACGGGCACGAAGTCAACGGTGACGCCGTTGTTGTTGAGGCTCTTGTGTGGCTCCTCACGATAGAAGTCGTGAAGAACCAGCTGCTCCCACTGTGCCTTGGCGCGTTCTATCAGCACCTGGTGCATCCCGCTGGATTGGTCCACGTAGAAGTACGAGCTTAACCGGAGTCCTGAAGCTGTGGAAGAGGCATCTCGAAGCATAAAACCGTAGCAAAGACGCTTATCAATACGTAGAGGTTTTTGGTCGCTGATCACCTGCGTGTGTGCGTTGATGACGTTGCACGAGTCTTCCTCGGCATGCGGATTCCCTCCAGGACCACGAAACAAGGCTGCCAGCCGATACGTGAAGGGGAAGGCGTAGGTAGTTGAGTACGGAACGAGTGCATAGGCCTTGTTCAGGGAGGGATGACTGAGGTGCTTCTCCCAGAGACCCAAGTTCACGTAGAAGCCAGCATTGGGGCTGCAGATGTTTCGTTTTGCGCGAACCAAGTCATAGGCTCGATCGTAGGTGACACCTTGCTTCCAAATGAGGTAGGCAATGACGAGGCTGCAGGAGCGGGAGACACCTTGGTGGCAGTGAATCATCACCTTGCCACCCGCCTCCTTCGTGGACTCAATGAAGGCATTCACGAGCGGAAATAGAGAGAAGATGGGCTCGTCTGGTGAATCACAAACGTAGAGGGGTAGGTAGCTAAACTGATGAGGGAAGAGATTGGGGATGTCGAAGGCCACCGTGTTGACGATGGCGGTGACGCCCTTCGCTCGAAGTTGGGCCCGATCACGCGCCGCCTCTTCACCCCCAACAAAGAGGTAAGGTAGCACCTCTGTCGCCTCGGGTGCGGCCAACTTGAGACGAAGCGCGCGCTCTTCGTATGCCTCGCGCTCATCTGTGTCATTTGGAGCTGCAGAAGCGGCTGTGCCAAAGCTCTTCGGCTTCAGCTGTAGCGAGGGGATAGCCATGGGGGGAGTGTTGTTGTGTGACTCCCCAGCAAGGCCAAGATTCTGGAAGGAGAGGGGCTTCATACCGGCAATTGGAGCCGTTCGAGGGATTGCCTCATCCCTCGCGCTATCCGCTGGCGAAGGCCCTGGACGGGTATCAGTCGTGTGGCCCTCTGGTCGCCCTCGTGCGCTTCCTCTGCTTGTGGCGACGCTTTGCTGCGTGTGGCCACTGTTCTGTGGAGGTACTTTTCGAGTGTCAAAGAAGTGGAACCGTGAACGATGAGACTCGTCACTGAGGGGCAGTGGCGGTATCACTACCCCACTGGGCGATTGATAGGCGCTGGGAAGACGAAAGGCGGCTGCACCTTTGGGCTGGCCAGCGGCACTACGCGGGGTGGGAGCACCGCTGCGTGGGGTACCACCAAATGAGGAGAGACGCCCAGAGTTGGGGAATCCTCCACGAATGTTGCGAATACCGTGAAGTACTCGCAGTACGGCATTACGTGCATAGACGTCCATGGCCGCTGACGCAGATAGAGATGAGCTAAGAACGGGGCTTGAGGCGAGAGAATTATTTCGTCCGCTTTCGAGGACAGTTACTCCTTCCACAATGATGCGGCCAATGGTAGCTGGAGAAGTGGGCTCCGACTGAAGCGCACCTCCTCGTGGCTGACCCATACGTGGGGTAGCATCACCTGTTGCACTTGTCGAGCACACTGCCCGTGGAGAGATGGACGAAGGCGATGCACCTCCGCAGTTGAAGAATAGCTGCGCAAGGAGCATCGGGTGTTCGTTGAGGGCCTGCTCCAGCTGAATAGCGTAGAGAACAGCAACTGCAGGGACAAGAGGGTGTGCACGTCGACCAGAGAGAAGGTGAAGACTGTAGCGGAAGTGGCGTCCACGTCGCAGGTCCACCGTGGGTCGTTCAAGGTCACTGGCAAATGGCACAGCTAAGCCACGTGGAGTGAAGAGGTTCAGCATCTCCGTCGCCCAGGATGGCACGGCTGCATCTGCAGTTGGGGAATCCTCTGCGTGGGGAGTTAAGGGTGAAGCGCTGGAGCTGTGGGCACTTGTCCGCGGTCCGATGTCAGTCGAGCGTACACGTTGAATGTGCAACACCAGGTACGTTTCGGTAGATTTCATCTCCGCAACATGCGGACGGGATAGTACGACGGGTTCAATCTCCACAGCATTTGCTGCTGAGGGGTCCGAGAGCAATGATGACACGAGAGGGTCAGGCGTCGCATATGGCCGCTTATAGGTGAAGTTTAGTGCCGAAAGGGGAAGTGGCTTGATGGTGGTCCGCGCAGAT
The DNA here is from genome assembly GCA_030849065.1 of Jaenimonas drosophilae. Lineage (NCBI taxonomy): Eukaryota > Euglenozoa > Kinetoplastea > Trypanosomatida > Trypanosomatidae > Jaenimonas > Jaenimonas drosophilae. The sequence goes on from JASAON010001616.1 coordinate 92,230, forward strand.
CCACCACGCGGAGTAAACGCACTCGACGTTGACATGCCACAGTTACTGGATTTGCCCGAAGCGGTTCGCTGGCGTAGCTCGTCTGCATTTACGGAAGTGCCATCGCCCACGTCCGACTTCACCCGTCGCGCGGAGTACGGCGGACCTCGGTGAACCAAACGATACGCCTTGATATTGTGCTCCACGTGGGAGTAGGCATTCCACGGGGCAGCTACGGAGGTCGCAGCTGCCTCAGATGAACCCTCACTTGCTACAGCATCTGCAGCGGCAGCCACGTCAACGCCGGTATTTGTGCGAGAGTGTGTGTGTTGGGCCATTACTGAATCCACCATTTTCTGAAATGTGGTCATGTCGATGGCGGGAGATCCGCCAAGGACATCATGGAAATTTGGTGGTAGAGCATCGGTACAGACTGTGTTGCCCATGGCTACCGCGCTGATACACCGTTGGTGGCGAGTGCGAGTGTGAGGTGGCAAACACCGGGTGGGTAATTGGAAGGTTACACAGAGGAAACGATGGTACGAACAGAAAGAAGCCTGTGTGGTACTAAATATTCTTTTCTATAGCGGATGGCAGGCACTTGGAGTTATTGGTGCTTTGCTTTTAAGAGAAAACAGATCAGTTCGACCGAGCGGTACAGGAGGACAGCAGCAAAGCCTCCAGATATCTAACCAAAGATAGCTGTGTTCGCAATGAATGGATGTTCACAACTACTAAGCTATGACAGAAAATATATACGAGGGTGCAAGAGATAAAGGTTAGTTATCAATTGAATCATCCGATGAACTACCTCACGCACTAAATGACTAGCAAGGCCGACGTCTCACTTCGCCGGCACGCAGATGATGATATGATGAAGGGCAGCACGCCAGTTCTCGCGTGCTCAACACCGTGAAGTTGTACATTTTCTAAACATCCAAGGTGTCAAAAACTGAGCTCCAAAACGGCAGCCAGTGAATCGTCATCTTAACCACAGGAAAGAAGGGAGACAACTTCTATCCTTTTCCATACTTCCCCTAATGTGGAAGACGCGACGTTGCAAGTGTCATGATGAGCACGTGCATATGTACATTAACCAGACAACTCAATTCGCAAGGCCCATAGCGCAAAGAAATCGTTCATTCTCATGGTTGTTCCATCACAAGCATTTTGCTTGTGTATCGTTGAGTGAACATGAATGAGCAAAAGTTAGTGAAGTGACAAAAGGCTCTGACTCCTTATGACCCATCATTGGCCCGCTCCACATAATTGATGGGAAATAGGCCAGTGCGTTGGTTGCAAATGCCCTTGAACCACCCCTCCTCCGTTGCTCGCGAGACACAGACAATGCTGTCGCCCTCCTCAAAGTTCAGCTCATCCGGCGCACGGGCCTTGTAGCTGTACAACGCCTTGAAGGTGGTACCCTCCATGCGAGGTGGCTTACTGGACTCCACCGCTGCCGCAGTCTTGGGCGATCCCGTCGCCTTCGAGGCTGCCCCTGCCGTTGACCGCTCGACCCGTCCGCCCTTCGTTGCCGAGGCCACAAGCTGCGCTTCAGGGGATGAACCAATAACGGCAGCACCCTCTCCGGGAAGTTGCTTCTCTAAGACCTCCTGCACCTTCTTGGCGAAGATGGTTTGATGTGCCTGCTGCTTTCGAGCGGTCTGCTTTCGAGCCGCACTGCGACGCGTTCCTACAATATCTCCATTGGCATCAAAGGTTGTTCCATCACGTGCCATGGATGCACGAAGACGAACAAGGTCCTCCTGCTCCTCCCGTCGAATACGCTCCAGTTGGGCTATTGCTGGGTCAACCATTTCACGATAGTCCAGCACAGTGCTCCAGCGATTGAGGTTCATCTTCTCCACAATCTCACTTGGGTGGACGTACTCCACGCCAGCGAACTCTAGTGAACGAAGCGTCTCCTCAATGGCCTTCTCCGCACGCTCAATGCGGTGCCGTAGATCCAACACCTCCTGTGCAGCCTCACGACGGTGTTGTGACTTGGTCTCGTTGGCCACGGCAAACTGCTTCGCATTCGGATTGAGCGTGTCGATCATGAACTCCTTCTGGAGATTGTTGCTATGCATCTCCTCCTCAATTTGCTGCAGACGGCGCTCCTTACGGTAGAGGTAGCGTCCTGCCGCGATGTAGTAGTCCGAGAAACGCTTGAAGTGATGCTTCTGCACCAAACGCAACATGTCGCTAAGGCCACATTGCTGCTTGTCGTACTTGGCGGTGATGCTGTCGCAGCCATCCAAGACAAAGTTGTTGAGGGCCTGAGCTAAGTCCTTTGCTGCGAGTGCATTATCAATGGTGTCTTGCAGCTTCTGTGTGTGGTCTGATGCAGCCTGCAGGAAGGCCTCGTGGCCGCTACGCCTGCCGGCTTCCCGTTCCTCCATCTCAAGGCGTCGCTCCACCTCACGACGACGCTCACGTGCAAGACCAGAAAGCTCCTCCACGCATATCTGGAGTTCCTGAAAGACAGCATAGATGCGGTTCCAAACACTTTGCTGCTTTTCCTTGTTCTGTCGAAGAAAGACGTCAGACTCATCGCGATCCGCCTCGTAGCGTTTGCGTTGATACATGTCATCGTTGTTGTAGTTCTCCACCTGATCACGAATCTTGTGCAGGTCCTCCTCACACGCATCCACCTGGCGGTACTTTGACTCAATAACTGTGGTGATGTCCTTGTCTGCCATTCGGAAGATGGCCCAACGTCGCCTACGATCACTGTTGCGAGACTCGGAGTAGTAGTTGGAGACGATGGGGTACTGGTCGGTGATGAGCCGAAGAATGTGTTCGTAGATTTCTAACTGGCGCTTACTGATATCCTCCGCAAGACCCATCTCGCCGTTGGCGATACTGGCTTCGAGTAGCTGCTCACACTGATCAATATCAGGAGAAAGGTCCTCAATGCTGTTTTGAAAGGTCGTCAGGTCTCCAAAGACCCCGCGGGTATTGCCATCATCCTTCAGTTTAGTTTGTAGGGCGTTGGTGATGCACACTAAGTCGCGTGGTTCAAGGATCACATTCTGAAGTTCTTCTTCGCACTGCTCAATGAAGCGGCGCTGCTTCGGGGTGAGGAAAGAGTGTGACTTGGTTTGCTGAAGGCAGTTGATCAAGTTGATCAAATCTGGAAGTTGTGCATGAGCCTCATCGCACTCGGTGTGCTTGTGCACTAAGCGCTTCTCAGCCATGTACAAGTTGCAGTGATCAATGATGGTTTTGCTGCACCAAAAGTTGCCGCCCTGTACGGCCACATTCTGCTGGAGTTCTGCCAGCTGTTGCTCGCAGTGTTCATATTGGTAGTCAAGCTGCGAGATGCTCGTGTTGAGCCAATTCTGAAAAGCTTCAAGGAAGGTGGTATCGGCGGCGATGCTCTCCAGCTTCTTCTCCTCCTCCATGTACAGCTGCTTGTTGCGCTGAAAGAGGGAAGCGGTGGCGGCCATTGTTTCAACAAGACCCCAAGAAATACTACCAGAGTACTCTCTGTGCGACTAAACAAAAGATAGCTTGTGGGGATTAGCAAACAAAAAAAAAGGTGCAGGAAAAGTAGCAGTACTGTTATGATGAACGCTTCTAATGGGCTAGGCATGCGGTTATACGTAATAGCAAGAGTGCATTACAGAGGGGAGGGGGTCCTTTCCTTCATTGGGAAGAATATAAATCGAAATGGTAGTCTATGAGAGTGATGCGATGCATCACGTGGCAACTATCAATCTAGATTGTATGTGCGGTCATCTCCGAGCGCGATCCACTGTCGAGATTGTGGACGAGGTTGTGGTGGAGGAGAAGCTCAGCTCCCCAATGATGGACGACGTCCGCAGTGACGTTGAGGCGGAGCGAAGTCTCGAGTTGGAGCGTGCGGCTGTTACACGATACGGAGCAGCTCTCGGGTGTGCGTCGAGCAGGGAGAAGCTGCCCTCGCTCCCATTGAGCAAGTCACCGGCAGAAATAGGGGCGCGTACGGGTAAATCATGGTGTTGGGAGTCACCGACATCGGGGATAAAGATATAGGAGGGGCCCGAAGAAGCAGCAGAGGTGTCAAGATCGCCGCGACGCCGCATCGTCACATCAGTCGTGGATGTTGCGGATCCACTCGCCTCATCCTTAACTCCCACTACAGAAGGTTGCAGATGTGCTCGATCCTCTGTGTGCGTCAGCAGTGGCTGAGGATCCTCGACTGGAATCTCCACTACTGCGTGGGCAGGCGGAGAAGCTTCATGATCAACCTTCGTAAAGCTTCGATCGGCTGGAAGTACCACCTCCTCCGCAGCCTTGAGTGAGGCAGGATGACTGGACCTACTTCCGGAGGATTCTTGGGTGTGGGGGGACGATCCCGACGTGAAGGTTGAAATCATGAACGTGGAGTAGTCATGTGGCTGGGGAGGTAGCTGCACAGATGGAGACGAGCGGGATGTCGCAGCTTTGCTTCCTGAGTTGGAGGTACTTCCCGTGTGCCTCCCGCTACTGGCACTCCCACTAGGTTGTGCGCGGAAGGACGGCGGTGGCATCAACAGGCTTGGATGGGGGTCGGCTCCATCGGCAGCGATCGGCGATACCAAATCAGCAACAAAGTTTACTTTTGCACCAACGTTAGCCGCCGGAGAGTCCTCCGCCACACAGTCGGGGACGTTGGTCGCCTCATTCACTGGAGCGGGGGACGGAGATGGGGAGTAGTTAGAGGGCACAGCATATTGTGATGCTGAAGATGTACTTTCAGAGGATGAGTGATTGTCGCCTTCACTCTTTCTGGATGATGGCTGACGCTTTGCTGAGGAAACACCAGTCTTGGAAGGTACACTTGCCATTTCTACGCGATCTAACGGAATACGCAAATAGAAATCGCAGGAACTACTCTGCGCGCTGATAAGCTCCTCGCGCTTGGTGATGGGTGACACATTTACAGCAGCAGCTCCTTCTCTCTGGTAGTGCTTTTCAGCCATCAACGTAGCAGGTTCAGCTGTGCTGCGTACCTCGCTCTCCTGTTTTTCACTCAGAACTTGCAGTAGATCTTTTGTACGTTTCTTGTTGGTTGTCTGTGGGGACTTTTCTTCTGTAGGCTCCTTGCTCCTACCCTGCACCGTACGATGAAGTTCAGACAGCTCTTTTGAGGTATGCTTTGCATCATCGTCACGGTGACTTCGAACAGTCAGCTTGCGAATAACATGCTCGAGCTCCTTTACTTCTGCGAGAAGTCGCTGGGCAGTGCACTGACTGTCCGTCCGCGCATCCTGAGAGCGGCGCAGCTCTTTTCGTAGAAACTCACTCTCACGGACGCTTTCATAGAGAAGCATGCGATACACCTGTATCGGGTGCTGACTGCGCTCTTCCACTTCAGCGAAGATTCGATCGAGGTCTCTCTTCCAGGATGGCGTCGATACCTCCTTGCGGGTAGGAGGGGCCTTGACTGGGGATGCAGTGCCATGGGGCTGATTTGTGGCCTCTCGCAATACGTTAGAAGGAGGAGATTGAGTTTTGTTGGTACGAGTGTCAACGGTGGCCATGGCCCCACGTTGGCTTATATGTTGTTGGCTAATATCACTCGCAGACTTCCTGAGGGGATGAGTGGAGCAGCATCGCTGCTGAGTAGACGGTTCCTTCGCTGGTTGGCCGTGACAATGAGACAGCTGGTGTTGCAGGAGGCACTTCACAAAGGCAGCCTCATCCTCCATGGTACCATCTTCTTCACGGCCGGAGCGACAGCAATTAAGGTAATAGTGGTAGTGATGGTGGAGAACAGCAGGGTATTGCTGGGACTGTCTGCATGTGGCGACAGGTTTGGCATTAGCAGCACGACAACGAGGCTGCGTACCGCAATTGTGTGGAAGACTCTCCCTCTGAGTAAGAATCATGGTAGAAATCCGTGTGAGTAACTCAACTGTATTCTTTCTCAGTTCCTGTAGCAGCAGTAGTAGTGGAACTGGTGGTGGTAAGTCGAATCTATAAGGTGTGTCTATAAACAAATAAAAGAGTACGGTGTGGTATCTACTATGGTATTGGGGATCCCTCACACTCGCATCAATATTGTCTACCTCTCACCTTACAGAATCAGAAGGAGGAAAAGGTTGAGATACAGTCAGCAATGATGTGCTTCAGTGAACAGCAGAAGGAGAGACCTCCAGACAGCCCAAACCAGCTACGGAAGACATTCAGCAATGTTTGTGGGAGAGAGAGGCGATGTCTGGCGGTGGCTGCAGCTGCAGTGCGCTGTTCCCTGTCATCAGCCTACGCAATCAAAAATAGGAGTTGTGGAAGGAGGTTATAAATAGAAAAGCGTTCATACAAACTATGCAGGGAATAGACCATCACCCCTGCGCGGCAGTTCGCGACACCACAGGAAAAAGATGGGTGCTGGATGAAGCTGAAAACATCCGCAGGCGCACGTGTACAGTGACACCACAGTCAGTGATAGGGCGGTATACACACGAGGGAACCGATGAAGGGCTTAGCCTGAGTTGGAATTCCATTGGGAACGCTGGGAAGTCGTCACCACCAGCGTAATGGAAAAAATTATTCGTCATCTGCCATCTTGTTCACATCATCGTGGGTGACCGGCTTGGGAATGGATTCCATACTGATGCGCACCGCAGCGAAGGGACTCTCCAGGCCTGTGATCGGCGTCTTGTCCTCACGCACTCCAGTGCCGCTGTAGGCATCCCCAAGCATCCAGCCACCAAGAATCGGGTAGTAACCTCCCTGGCACGCAATGGGAAAGAGCTCCTGGTAGATCATGTCCCGCTCGCCAAAGTTACCTTCGGACTCCGCCGTGACGGTTCCGTCATTGCGGGTGAGGGTGACATTGCGGCCAACACGTCCGACAATTGGCTTCTTGGCGTAGCCCAATTTGCGTAGCTCATCCGTCAGCTCGTACTCAGCCTTCAAGATAGCTGGGTGCTCTGGATGATTGCGGTAGATGATCGGAAGGATGGCCTTGTTGCTCGGGATCAGCTTCCACATTGGCTCAAAGACGAGGATGTCTTCGTTGGTTCCAAGGAGGAGATCACACAAGCGCACCTTATCGCTGGGCGTGGGCTTCCAGTTCTCTCCACGCTCCTCCTTTGCTGCGTAGAAGTCGCTGATGGCAGACTCCCACATCCATGTCTTCCAAATGGCCGTCACCGCCACACCATCGCGGTCCACAATGCGACCCTTGGCATCAAATCTGAACTCATCAAACATAACGCAGAGCTTTCCTTCGAGCCCAACCGCCTCAGCCGCTTCCATGCAGAAGAGTGCCGTGTACTGCTCCTCCCGGTCGTTATCAACACAAAAGTGCACACGTCCCTTCGCGCCGCAGTTGCGCCACGCCATCTTGAGGTTTCGCTCCACCGCAAATCCGGCACCGCGGGTATTCTTTGAGGCGTCAAGATCCTTCTCAACCGCAAAGGACTCCCCTTCCTCATTACCGTCGATGCCAACAGACACGGCCCACTTTTGCTGAATGCGCCCACATTCCAACAAGGTTGAGGCGCTGTCAGCGTTGTACTCAAAGCACTTAAAGCGGCCATTGGTGGCGTCATAGGCGAAGTCAAAACGGCCAGAGATGAAAGTGCGCTGATGCTCCCACGACCTTCGCAGACGAGGCCAGAACTCCTTGGGAATACCGAAGATGGAGAGCTTCTCATCGTCAGCGATCACCTGGGCAGTTGCTTCGAGGAAGATATTATGCAGCTGCACACCATAAGCCACGCATTGAAGGTGCATCTCCATGTTGACTTCGTAGTAGCTGGCCTGCTCCTCCTCCAGGCGGCTTCGGCTTACATCCATGCCGAACTCCTCCACGAATAGCTTCTCCGCGCGGTTGCTGACATCTAACCAGTCGGGCTTCGAGTGTTTGGGGGTGAAGGTGATGCGCTTCATAGACACGGAGGGTTTATGGAAGTGGAGTGACGGGTGAATGACCACCGACTTCTTAGATTCTGAACGATTGGAGACATTGGGGAATGTCACCCAGCCAAGAGGGATCTCAACATCATCGGGGTCCAAATCATCCACCACAGTCCACGTCCCAGCGCTGGCATCATGCTGCACCTTCAGCTTGTAGGAGTATGGGCCGGTCCACTTGTGGAACCGGTAGTTCTGATCCGCAACGCACACGTAGTCTTCACCAACCTCTGTAATAACTCCAACATGGCCAACAATATTTGACGGAGAGGAGGGGTAGATGATCAAGGAGTCTGCTGTCGGACGGGCACTCGTGCCGTTGCGCACAGCAAGGACAGGAACCTCAGCAGCTGTTTCAGCCTGGAGGACTGACTGAAGCTGAAAGATGTGACAAGCCCAGTTGACGTCAGGAAGCACCAAAGCCTTGCGCTCAAACAGCCACCGGCGTGCGAACTCAACGCATTGGTACTTGTACCCGCAGAACAGATTACCTTCGAAGCTACGCTCACCAGAGAAGAAGTGGTCGTGCTTGTTGCTGTAGGCCGGAATGTTTCCAGGGGCATGGCCCTGTACCTGCCCAAAAGGAACGTTGCCTGGGCGATCAAATGACAAAGTGGGCATCGGGAAGATGTGCCTTGCGATACGCGGTCTACGGGGTTGTGGCTATCTGCAGAAAGACGGTTCAGCTGTAAGCTTGTGCGTTCAGCGAGCAATGAGATATACTAGTGAATATTACCGTAAACAATTAGATAAACGAAAGCGTTAGAAGAATGAAATACATACCCACACAGCAAAACCCATATTGCGTCTGCAAAAAAAGCCCACAATATTAGCAACAATGAGCCCATTCACTTGCGCAAAGAAAGCATCACGATCAAATTCATTAGATGGTCATAGGACGCACGACACATAGATCATTCCAAGGCTCAATAGTGAGGATCGAAAACAAATCCGCGCGTGGTCCCTCATTTGTCGATGAAGAAGTCATAAACAAACGCAAACCTGTGGAAATAGAGGCATCAACAATCACTTGTGTGCTCATGCGAAAACACATGTCAGCTACAGAAGTGATGACGACAGGAAGTCACAATCCACAGTAGAAACTCGAACTAGTTGAGGGCGGTATGGTGTGATATCGATTACAACAGAACAGCAAAACCTCTTACAAAAGCAATACCAATTGACTCAAAAAACAAAAGAGGATGTCGATGAGAGTAACTTCATATCAGCAATACCAACAAAATGACTGCCAAACGGCACTTCTACTCACTCTGCGCCACAGA
>JASAON010001617.1:4564-102223 GCA_030849065.1 Jaenimonas drosophilae
TAGAGAAAAAAGAGGGTACAGGAAAAAAGAAATTTTTTGATTGGGCGGGGTTTGGGCTTTATTTTTGGTTCTTGGGGCCCCGCCCGGATTTTTTATTCTACGGTTTCACTAGTGAAACAAATTGAAGATAGTTGAAAACATGCAGCGTCCGGCTCAGCTCGGTGAGAAGTTGATCCAGAGCCGTTTTGGGGGTATAGGGGAACGGTTTTGCCTGCGCCACCTGTTTCAGCCATATGAGGGACTGTGGGTGAAGGCATCCGGTGGATTCCAACACGAGTGGGGCGAAGTAGCTGCCGAGACTTTCCGCATAGGTGCGCCATTTTTGCTGTTTGGCGGCAAAGACGGCCTCAAGCGGTTTCCTGGAACTTCGGTCGGCTCGGGCGGGGTATGTCACGGCCACGTCGGTTGTGAAGACGCCATTGGTCGTGTGTATCGTCAAGTCCAGTCTGTCTCGGGTCGTTCGTGTGGCCCGGGGTTCGATCGCAACAGTCATTCCCATTTGGCGGGCCCATTGTTCCACCATCCGGACGATCGCATCATGTCTCTGTACGTGGGCGGTTGTTTGTAGTTTTGGACACGTGTTGAGATGATCATTTGAAGCCGGGAGGCCACAAATGCACATCGCCCCCCGCGGAAGAACCGGAATCAGGAGCCGCTGCATCACAGCAAACTGGTATTGTTCATCCCTCATGAATATCTGCGGGTCTGCGAGGAGGCGGTTGGCACCCGGAGTGGCATTGGCAAGGACAAGGGACTTCGCGGGCTCCGAAAGGAGGGGTAAAAGGGAAGTCATGTATCCTGTGTCAATTTCGCTCGTGAGTTGACTTTGAAGGCCTTTCTCGCCGACACATCTTTCGGCAAATTTTGAGATATCCATTTGGTGGCGGAGGCCGAGGCCCCCGTCACGCATCGGGATGAGTGCCAGTAGGCGGGCTTCTTCGGGAAGTTCGGTCATGTCCAGGATGCGGCGGAGCGACCGGTCCACGCGGCCATCGAAATATTCACAAGCGCGCTCCAGGGTGGCGGGGGGGTGGGTCCGGAGAAGATGCTGCATGCGGGGGATTCCGGACGCGCGAAGGAGGATCATGCGATGACACTTTGCAAGCGCGGGCTGGTCAAGTGCGTCGAAAAAAGCCTCCTGTTTTTGGGCGCGTTGGAAAAGCCATTCGGAAACGGCTTCCGGCTGGGGGGCGGATGTGAAGGCCGCCCCGAGTATTTTGATGATCCCCCCGCATCTTGGGACGGCCTCTTGGTTGATGAGGATGGGTTGGGCGTCGTTTTGCTGAAGGGCCTGGGACTTGGAGGTGTTCACCCGGTACCCGAAACTCGCCAAAGCGGGTTCAAGGTCTTGGAGGGCCAGTTGGACGTCTTGGTGGGCTCCAACGAGGGTGATATCATCCAAATATGCCACGATGGTGACTCTCTGGTGTTTTTGGCGGAGCGGGGCGAGTATTTCATGGAGGCCGATGGCGAAGAGAAGGGGTCCGAGGACCATTCCTTGGCGAATTCCGCTCGTGGAGCTGAGTTCCGCCCCGGCAACGCCTTCGTCATAGACCCGCAGCGCCCCCGGACATCCCAGCCCGAGCGCTGTAAGCCCCCAGATCCCGCGCAAATGTTGGTTGCGGAATGTGGCGCCCATGATTTGTGCGCGACTCACGGCGTTGTAAGCGTTGGCGCCGTCGAGCGCGACAAGAGTGTCTCCATGAAGCATTGCCTCCCTGATTTTCCGCACCGCAAGGGCAGAGTCCCCCCACACTCCAAATTGGTAGTCCCTGAACTGCTCCCGGATTTCCTTTGGTACCTTTTGAAAAGCTACGATGGATGGAATCTTGAGCCAAATTGACTCTGGTGTGATGGGTCGTAATTTTCCATTGTCTTTTAGAAGTGGGGTGATTGCCGCGGCTCGAATGCGCGTGGCGAAGGTGGAAGAGACGTTGCATGATAGGATGTCAGAAACCAAAGTGGTTAACTCATCCATAAGTTCCTTGACCTCAAGGAGCGGAATGAGAAGTTCGCGGGTCCAACCGTCGATGCCCGGCGCGGCGGCGCGCGACATGTATCTGGAGATGGCGATTCCGACGTCCCCCGGCGCGATGGTCAGTGCTGGCGGGATGCCGGCCGGGCGCGGTAATGTTTCCGGATCTTCAAATGGATGGAGGGCCTTGAGTTCCGCGATGGCGTCTTCTGCGGATGCTCGTGCCGCGGGGGCCTGGCCAAGAAATCGCGCCGCTTTGCCAATTGCCCCGAGTTGAAGAAGTTGAGTGAGGCGTTTTCGGCGGTGCCTGGTCTCATCTTCTTCGCTGCTGGTTTCCTGTTGTTGCGGGGGGCGGGGGCGGGGGGGCCGTGTGAGGACCCGGCGGGGGAGGTTCAGGATTTCCAACTGCCGGCGGTGTCTTTCTGTGTCGTTGCTGCTGGCATATCCTGTGAGTACGGCCTGGACTTGTTCCCGCCAGGCGGGCCATTGGTTCTTGTGGAGGCACCGAATCGTGTCAGGACGCTCCCGGAGCCACTCGTTGTCCTCCTCCGTTTCCGTTTCGAGAAAGTGAAATGGGTGGCGCGGGGGGGGCTGTGATGCCGGGGTTGCGGTCTGGGAGTTCCGCGCGTTGAGGTCCCGGAAGTATTTTGTCTCGAACGGGCCGCATTTGTGTTTGTGGGCGTTTCTGGCGATGTTCGAGGCACACACAACCTGAAAACAATGGAGGCAGAGGTCGCAGCCATGTTTGTTCAGCGTTTCGGTGTCGAGTCGTTTTCGCTCGGCCTCTGGGTGGATTCCGTTGATGTGAAGGCAAAGTTGCGGTCCCCTATTTTGTCCTGTCTTGCTATATGGGCAGTGTGGAAAGGGGCATGAGGCTATTTCATGCTTCTTGATAGACTTGTTGGTTTTGAAAGATGGGATGCGTGACCCCGTTGTTCCTGGCGGGGGGGGCGGCGTCTGTGCAATTATTTCCTCCCAATCTTCGTCTGAGGAAATGACTGTGATGGCCCCTGCTTGTGGACTTGGATCTTCGTTTTGTACTGCTGTTGATGCGGAATCCGTGTCCGAGCTGACGCTGAGGAACGGGTCGATTGGATGGTCTTCGTTGTCTTCCGTGCGTTGCGCGTGTCGTCCGCGTTTTCTTGCTGGAGTTGAAATTTCCATTTTTCTGTTTCTGACGTCTCGAAATTCACTTTTTGGGCCGGCGCGGGTTCGAGTCCGGATTTTGCAAAGTTTTTCCGCCGAGGGGTCGACGCGGGTTCGAGTCCGGGTTTCGTGAGTTTTTTCGTTTTCGGGCCGGCGCGGGTTCGAGTCCGATTTTTGCGAGTTTTTTTCTTTTCGGGCCGGCGTGGGTTCGAATCCGGGTTTTGCAGGTTTTTTCGCCGATGTACGATGGATCTGGCTTTTTGCGTGTCGCGGCGTGACTTCTGTGTCGTGCGTGTGTCGGATGGTGCTAAAACCTAAAAATGAAGATACCTTGTGTCAGAAAACAGTGATGTTAGGGTATGCCTGGGCCTCGGATGTGTTTTTCGCGGGTGGGTGGCCAGGTTTCGCGGGAATGTGCGGGGGGCGGGGGCTGTGCGCGGGGGCGGTGTGTTCGACAACGGGCGTCGGAGTTGGCAACTCTTGTCCGATGTACGTGTTTCGCGTCGTGAAACCCTGTAGACACGGTTTTTCGATGCGCTGAATCAACTGTGAATGGTCGTTTGGGCTGTAGATGCGTCGTTGATACAGATTGAACGTGCGGAGTGTGTGCGGGGGCGGTGCGCGGGGGCTTTTGGAGGAGCGCGGCGTTTCGGGAGTATAACTTGTCCAAAAGTCGTTTTCTGCGTTGTGCACACGGTTTCCAACTAGACTGAATCCGTGATCCCTGGTTTCGAGCTCTAAAAATGCACGTGAAATTTTGGGTGCAAAACCCCGTGTGAAAATTTTGGGGTCCCAAAAATTTTGGAAAATCCTGGAAAAAATAATTTTTCGAAAAAATGACGTGTAAAATCGCGTCGTCTCCCGCACGCGTCGTAAACGTGAAAATAAAAAACGCTGTGCAAAAACCTCAATTTCGCAACAGCTCCGCCCACTATGTAGTCCGAAAAATTTTGAAATCTACTAAGCCAGTTAGCCTCGCCCCCCCCGCAAAACGACAGCGGGGGCGATCGCTTCCGGCGGTGGATAGCAAAGAAAAAAATCTTCGCGATTTGGCAATTCGAACCCCGGTGGTTGAAGCACGGAGACTTTAACAGTGGCATGGCGCAACTTTTTGTGGCGTTGGCAGTTGGCGGGGGGGGGGGACACCCAGTCCAAAAATCAGACGCTTTTGATGCCGGTTGGTATTCAATTGAGAGCTTTATCCCTGTGCAAGTGAAAATGTAGAACCGGCACAGCTTCAAACGGATCGACGCAGTTGTCCAAACCCCTTCGGGTTCTGGCAAGAGTACGGCGGCCTTCGCCTAACCAAAACCGTTTGCGGGCGCGACGGGTTTGCGGGGAAGACCCCCGGGCGAAGGGGCGGGCTCTGGCGTGAAACTGTCCTCAATGAAGAGCCGCTCCGGTGCGCTAAGTAATTGGGGTGGGGGGGTCTCCCTTGAAATGAATGGATGGTGGATTTCCACATAACCGCTATGGGCGGCTGGAAGTTTTGTTGATTGCCGCCAAAATAAGTGGGCTGGGGTAAACCCCCGGGCCAAGAAATGGACTCTTGCGTGCAACTTGCTGTAATTATGATCCGTCGTTGGGCGTCTTCGCTTTCGTGCGGCGTGCGGGGTGCTTCCGCGCGCCGGGGCTTTGTGTGTGTGTTTGGGGGGGGGGGGTGCCGCGCAAGCCGGGGTTCGCCAATCTTGCCCGCCTTGGGGCGTGGCGTTCGGGGCACGCCCCCCCCCCCCCACACAAAAAGCCGCCGGCGCGGGCGAAAAACAAAGCCGCCGCAAGCCACACCCGCCGCCGGGGCCGGCGCGATGGCTTGGCGGCCCGGAGTGCGCGGGGCGGGGGTCGGCGCGGCCTCCAGGGGGAGGGGGGGGGGGCGGGAAATTCGAACGCGGCGGGGGCCCCCCGCGCGAAAAAAAAAAGGGGCGGGGGCCGCGGCGGCCCCCCTGTTCGCGGTATGGCGGCGGGGGGGGGGCCCTCGCCCCAGACGCCGGAAATTTCCCACCCCCCTCCTGCGGGGCGGAATAGCGGGCCCGGCGGGGGAAACCTCCTTTTTTTTGCAATTCCGGGGCGTTTGGCCGGGGTGGGTTGCCGGCCCCCCGGATGGACAATCTGTGTTCGTGCCGCCGCTTTGATCCGCTTCTTAAGGGGGTTATCGCTTTTGGTTGGCTTGCGCGATCTTGATTTTTCTCTTACGCGCGGAAATTATGTTCTTGCGGGGGCTGGGCGATGCGAAGTTTCATCTTGGAATTTCTGTTAGCGTAGCTGAAAGTTGATGATGGCATGTCAGTCTGATTTTCTGTTGTGTCACTATACCCAAGTGGTTACGGGGGTTGACTCGAAATCAACTGCGATCTCGCGCGCAGGTTCGAATCCTGCTGGTGACGATTTTTTCTGAAATCAAAGGTGAGAAGATAGAATTTGCAAAAATTACAGTTGCATTTTGACGTGGTTTTGGGGTCTTGCGCGAGGAGTTTTTGTGTTTATTTTTTGTGTTCTTCATCTATGGATTCCCCATGGTGGGTATCTGGTTTGGGAGTCGGAGGACTTCGTGCTGCTGCGCAATGTGTGAGACGTTTTGAAGTTCCTTGTCCATGAGTTTTGATAGCCTCTCAGACTCGTGAATTTTACTTTGGAGCTGCTGACGGAGCTGCTTGTACTCAATGTCAGCCTTGCATTCCACCTGATCGAGCCGTTGAGTGAAGCCCATCAGACTCTCGTTGGTGGAGCTAAACTCCGTGTCTACGTGTTGCTTGAGCCGTTGCATGTTTTTTCGGATCCACTGACGAGTTGCTTCTAATTCCTTGATGCATACGGTTTGTGCGTGTTCCTGCCGCTTATCGAACTCGTCTAGCTTGGAAGCGATACCATCATCCCGTGTGGCGTGATGGGCTGCCATATCACGAACTACCTGTGCAATGCGCGCATCGAGATCATCATTCACACGCTGTCGCACCGTCTCCATCATTGCCTCACGTTGCTGGCTAAAGGCCTCTCGAAGCTCCTCGGACTCACGCATGCATTGGGCAGAGAATTGTTCCTGGCGTTGAAGTCGTAGAGACAAATCTTCATTTTGTTTGCGTAGAGCAGCCACTTGATCCACCTGAAGTGCTTGGGAGAGCTTCAGTAGCCGGGTGAGGTTCAATACCTTTTCGTCGAAGGAAGAGACCTGGGCTTCTAGTGTTTCCAGCCGCTGGGTGAGTGCCTGGAGGGAGATGGTGCCACCAACAAATGCATCGATTTGCTCGGCAAAGGGCACCGACAAGGGGGAGCTTCTCTGGGTCGTGGGTAGCCCACCGTCGTCCCGCTTGGCAGCGAGGGATGATCTTGGGTTCATCCTTGAAGAAGAAAAGAACATCAAATTAAAGAGAGTGAGAGAGAGAGAGAAAGTGCATGTATCGCTGGCATTGCCACACCCAACAACCCTATCCAACAACCAAAGCGCATCCACCGGTTTCTTGACAACCACACTCGCCGCGCGTGCTCACATGACCTTCACGTCGTTGGTGCTGTCTGCCTTGAGGCGCACCACCAGGATCTTGGTGTTGGCATCCCACTTGGCGTCTGCCTCCCCTGCCACTACCTTGCGTGGGAGCGCGGCGCTGAGATAGTAGTCCTTGGTGTGCAGGTAGAGGCAGTAGGCCTCCACCTCCATGGAGATCTCGGAGAGCGCACCCACCTTGGGGAGCTCCACCTTCACCACCACCCCATCGCTCGAGGCGGTGGAGCTGTCGCGGGTGAAGTCCACGCCGAGGTACACGTCCTCTGCGGAGAGGTTGTGCTGGTAGAGCACCGAGTGCGTGGGCTCTTCGACGCCAGCGGGTGCGGTGCGGGGGAGGTTGGCCTGCATGCCCTGCGAGCCCGACGTGCCCGCCGCGGTGTTTGGCGCCGCGACATCCACCCGCTGCAGCGCCTGGAGCTCCACCTGGGACCAAATGGCATTCCCGGCAGGCTTCTGCTCGCGCTTCTCCGCCAGCCGCCGCTTCTGCTTCGCCTGGGTTCCCTGCGACGGCATCGGCAGGTTCAGCTGTTGGTCAATGACTGTGGCGGGGAGGCTGATGCCTCCCGCGGTGCCCCCTTGACCGGCTGAGAGAGAGAAGGCCGAGCTCGCCGCAGGCTTGCCATCTTCCTGCAGACTGAAGCCCGTCGTCTGGCCTTCAGGTATCTTGAAGTCCGCATTCTTATCCAGCATGCGGGAAAAGTTTTGGATGTCATTGTAGTTCATGGCCATGGTGATGATGATGATGTCAATGGCGGGCGATTGGAACTTGTGTGTGGCAACGTTAAGAGGGGAGAGCAGCAGTAGCATCATCATCACAAGAGAGAGTGGGGGTACGTACACACATGCAGAGGTACCGATGCCAAACACGAGGAGAGAGATGTTGGTGATGAAGCAGGGGGTTCAACGTTAAGCAAAGCGGAGTAGCCCACCTCATGCTTCTACAGCTTGCTGCTCCTCGACGTAGCCGCCGCGTCGCGCAATCTCTCCATCGCCATCTGCACCGACGGCCGCCTCGCCAGCGACATGAGGTACTGCTTCGCTTCAAAGACGCTCATGATGGAGGAGATCATCCACCCGTCCTCCACGCGAATGCTATTCAGTGCCTTGTGGTCGAGAAGCCGGAGCGGGATGGCTGCCCTGGCCGATGAATCCAGTTTGGCCCACACCACCACCATCTTCAGCGGCTCGTCGGGGATGTAGGCGATGGGCATGCGATCGCGCTGGCGAGGCTCCGTCAAGCACAGCCGCTGCAGAAGCCCCTCGTAGGCCGCCTTCACCTGCGCGGCGTGGTTCTCCGGGTCCTCGAGCGCGCGCTTCGTGTTGTAGTACTCCATGAATTGCATCAAGTGCGCGGGCCAGCGAATGACCACCTGCTCCCCGTCGGGTTCATCCTGCTTGGCAAAGTGCTCCACCATGCTCCGGATGGCATGCATCTGCTGGGTTCGCTCCACCATGTCTCGGATCATGGGTTCAATCTTGCTAACGTACTGCTGAAGCTCCGGGATTCCTAAGCCCGCGCCTTGCAGGACGTAGCGACGAATGCTGAGCTGGGGCCGGCTGATGGACGGCATCTTCATGCCACGCGTCATTGTGAGAAAGCGCGTGGTGGCGGGAACGGTGGCGGCGACTGCATCTGACGCTGCCGGGGGAGCGGGCGAGGATGTGGAGCTCGGCGTGGCACTCATCACCACTTCGGTGTTGGCCACCACCGCCGTGCCATCGACGGAGAGGATGGGTGTGTTGGGGGTGGTGACGGCCGCACCGCCGGATCCATGTGCCTCCTGCTCTGGCCGGAGGGCTGCCGAGGTGGCCGTGGACTGCGGCAGCAGCAGACTGTGTGGCATCTGCACGGGCTGCGATGGCATCATGACCTGGTAGCCACACTGTGGCTTGAGTGTGTTGATGGGGTTGGGCTCGCGAAGGTAGTTGATGGTGTGTGCGTCGAGCTTCCGTTGCGAGTGTGGCGCCAGCTTGGCGTAGAAGTCGCGATTGCCCGGTGATTCAAAGACGATGGCGAAGGTGTTCTCCTCCAGCGCGCGGCAGGTGGCGAGGACGGCGCCGAGACTGTGGCCCGTGTAGCTAATCTGCCACCCACCATTCATGGCATCGGTGCGGCTGCTGAGGTTGGATTGAAGATACTTGCGCACCTCGGCCGAGAACTGCTCCGCCAGATAGAACTGAATGGTGGGCTCATCAAAGTACATCCACACACCGGCACGCAGGGCGAGCACCTCCGACGTACCACGCTGGGCGATGATGCAGTGGCGCAACGTGTGGTGCACGTAGGCCACGGCGAAGTAGCCCTCCCGATCGAGCTGGAAGTGGGAGCAGTTCGCGAGCACCTGCCAGCCTTCGGGGAGTGGGGTTGGCGCGATGGGCGGGTCTGGTGGCAAGAGAGCCTCATAAACGTGGGCGGAGAGGGTGGCGTACACCGCGTGGCGCACGAGGCCAAGCTTCGCCACTTCTTGTGTGTGCAGGAGTGGCTTGGCGGCGATGCGGGAGATGGATGGGACCTCCTCATCGCCGTAGCGGTGCTGCTGGCGCGACGCGGTGTGGCCCATCGTGTGTGTCGGTATCTTGCGTGTGTGAATGGCTACTCTACATGATTGTGTTTGTGTTTGTATTCGTGTGCGTGGATGCAGGGACCATCATCGTACAGATGGTAGAGGAGCAGCACAACATCCAGAGAAAAACGAAGACATGAAGCCAAGTACATGTTATGCATGAAGTTGTATAATCGCCAAACAGATACGCACGACAAGAAGCCACAGAATGTGGCTCGTCGGGTGCAGCACAATATCGCGCCCACCTCGAGTGCGTCTTAGTTCGTTCACGCAAGAGAGGAGGTGGAGAGGTCGGAGATGAAGCGACCTACTCCACGCTCCATACCTCCGTCTGTTTGGGTATTCCTTTTTTTTTTCTTTGTGTGTTATTATGTACGTACGTTTACGGTGCTGATGCCACATCTACACTGCAGAAGCAGTGCGGGCGTAGCAACCTGAACTTGAGCAAACAGAAGACCTCCTCCTTCACAGCAGCAAGCGCAAATATCATGACGGGCAGTGCTGCATGGAGAAGTCGGCGTTGAGTGGAGCCCCACATCGTTCTGTGTTGTCCTTGAAGAAACCAACAAACAACCGCTCTCCCTTGGTACACGTGGCGCCTACTTCTTGCGGAGGGTGCCGTGCACCGCCACACCCTTGGTGGTGCCGCCAAACTTCTCGTGGAGGTCCTCGAAGTCGGACTCCTTGAACTCCAGGGTGGGGTGCTTGGATTCGTAGTGCAGCTTCATTGACTTGAGGTCGGGGGCCTGGGCGAAGCACACCTTGCAAATGAACTTTGAGTGGCCCGCTGCACCACCCTTGCGGTCTTGGAGGCCCGCACTGCCGCCACCCATGTTGGTTGTGGCGAGGTGGTTCTTGCGGGCGGTCTCGGCCGCGGTGTGCTTCGTTGGCTTAGCCTTTCCTCCCATGATGATGATGAACTTGTGTGTGCAGGTGTGCCACAGACACTAGGCCTGGATTCTGCGTCCTGAGAAGAAAAAAAGAGAAGAAACAAGAATTGCATGACAAGAATACGGAGCTCAGCATATGTATGTGTGCGCGTGTGTGTGTGCTGCAAGTAGGATTGTGTGCTCCTGTGCAACCCCCGCCACTACTACTTGATGCATGCGAGCCACGCCTCCCGCTCAGCGGCCCGGGCCTGCAGCGCCGTGGATGGGGCGGAGCCACACCACATGGCCTTCGTCGTATCCTCCATCATGGCCATCGCGGGCATACGCGTGCGAAGTGCGCGGCTCTTCTTGAGAAACCGACCAACCGAGCTCGGCTGTTGCGTGCGTCCGGCCGTGAAGTCGGTGAGGAAGGCGCTCCACCACTCCATCTTCATGGAACTGCGTGGCTGCACCCACGTCGCGTGTTGTGCGGCCCACCACGCCGTGTCGTACTGATGCTTGACGTCTCCCCACTTCACACGAAGGCTGTGCCGAATAGATGGGCTCAGCTCCACCGTCGGGTTCCTTGTGTGTGTGCCAGAGGAGGCCCACAACACATGTAGTGCTTCGGTGGCGACGAACATGACGTCGTCTGCCGCCGCCCCATCCCAGCGTGCATGGACCCAGCCCAGGGCGTAGATGGCCCACCGCGCACGATCCGCCACCGCCAACGTCTCGGGGAGGTGGCCCAGCACACATCGGTAGTAGGCCATGAAGGATGGATGCTCCATCTCTTGCAGATTGAGCAGCAGCATTTCCACGTTGCGGCGCGACGGGAGCCACACCGCCTCGCCCATCGGGCCGACGAAGTGCGCCACGAGTGCCTCGCCATCCGCCACCCCCATCTCCGACGCACACGTCGCATCTGGCTGCCCAAGCCACCAGCGGGTGTGCTTGAGAAGCTGCTCCAGCTGAGGTTGGCCATGACGGTTGCGGCGGCAGTGCAGCAATGACAGGTACACCAGCTGCTCATCTTGCAATCGGACGAGCTCATTCGTCATGAGCGAGCGCACAACGTGGTGAAATGATGGGGCTGCACAACGGGCGTAGGCGCAGGCGCAGGCAAACATCTCGGCCGACGACGGCGGGTTGGGCTGGCGTGGGTGGAGGAGGTGCTCAAGACACCACGCCGCCAGCCCAGCCACGCGTTGTGCCCCGGCAATCCGTGCGAGCACACAACACAGGCTGATGCTCGGGACGTAGGTTGGGTGCCGTGATCGCAGCCGCGCCATCCACCGCACCGCCCTCACCCCATGACGGGTCTTGTGGAAGTAGTGCAAAGACTGCTCCATCAATGCATCATCATGAAAACGAAGCCCAACCTCCACTGGTACGGAGAGGAGGTGGAGCTCCGCGTACAACGCCACCGCCGAGGCAGCCTGTGGCTGACGGGCCTGCACACACGTGCGGAGAACATGCGCCAGTGTGTAGGCGGTTAGCCACGGAAGTGGGGCAGCATTCTCATCCTTGGATTGTTGTTGTTGTTGCTGCATCCAGTGCTGAAAGACGTGTGCCACGAAGGCGGCCTGGCCTGCGGGTGCCCAATCATCTTGCGGCACCGAGGAAGTGGGGGCGTGTGTGTGGCTGTGGTAGCGAGCGAAGCGCACGGCGGCGTGGAAGAAGTTGTGGCACTGATCCTCACTCATGTGCAGCAGCGGGGCCAGCTCACGGCACAGCTCGAGCAGCTTGGCCCGACGAGGTTGGTCATCGACGGATATCTTCTCCTCCGCGTGTGTGTTGATGCGTGCTTCATTCAGCTGGCTGGCACAGAGGGCGGCGTACCAAAACACACGCAATGCCGCAACGGCAGCCACTCCACCCATCCACGCTTCATGCATCTCCGCCACGGCCTCACCGTGGTTGTGGTGGAGGTGCCGAATCAAGGTGGCACAGCGCTCGAACATGAAGATGTCTCTGAGCCTGCACGCGGAGCGGAGAATGCTCTCCGGCACCACATCCGCCACAGGACGATCGCGATCCATCATCGTGGCAAGATGGGCACGCATGTGTGCAGGGCAGTTGTTGCCATCCTCTTCTGGTTGCGCAGGTGCCGTGTTGTGTTCTGCGCGGAACCAATGCCGAAGAAAAATCTCGCAGCACTGATCATCCATCCGTGCATGGTGTGCTACTTTGCATGCCACAACAACAAGAGAGGGCTTGAGTGATGGAGCGAGCTCCGTCAAGGTAGCCATGACTTCTTGCAGTGAGTCTGCCAATGCGGAGGTTGGAGGACGGCTCAGGTCAACGGCCCGCAACATCTCCTCCGCACCACGCACAAGCTCCTCTGGTGGGCGGTTGTACGGCTTCGTCGAGGAGGTGCCTGCCACGGCTTGGCTGGAGAAGAAGCGAGAGGAACTGATGTGTGCCGCCCATCGACGTGAGGAGAGGGAAGATGCAAATGGTGGAAGAGAACGGCATCGTGCTCCACAGCGAGCAGCTGAACGTACCACGCAGCGTACCAACATGATGGTGATGAGCTACGCGCAACGCAAGCTGAAGCTACAATATATATATGTGTGTGGTGCTCACCTTGACTGAGGCATGACGCACCTACAACAGACAACATACAAGGAAAAAGAGGAGAAAAGAACATCGTGAAGTTTGTTGGATGCAGAGGTCCACACCGGAGGTTCCGCAGATCATCATCATCATCATCGTCATCCACGTGCAAAAAGACGTACACGTGAGCCATTCCCCTACGCGAAACGAATGCAGTTAGGCCAAACCTCCTTCATTTGCGTTCATCATCATCCATCACACAAATAAATGGATGATACAACACGAAAGCAGAGGAGGAACGATGCAACAAATATACACACACACACACAATTTTTTCACTCGGCGTGGATGCGAAGAAGCACCTCCACGAACTGCGCCTTTCGCGTTGCCTTGTTGGCCATGACCAACAACTCCGGACCCAACCTGCGAATGGATGACGTACACTCATCATTATCATCATGTTGCGTGGAGAGAATTTTCTTAACGGCATCACGAAGTTCTGCGGCGGTGTAGTGGTTGCTGAGCTCAAACTCAGTGATGGCGGGGTCAGACCAATGCCGGCGTGCGTCCCTGAGGATATCCTTCGGCACATCGGCTGGCCGCTCACGCATGAAGCGCTCGAGGTTCTCCTCCGTCAGCACCTCCTCGCCATCAGCGGGCACCCAACCTTGCAAGCCACCATCATCAACACCTACAGAAGCAGAGGTGGCGGCAGAGGACGCGGAACGACGACGTTTGGCTCCACGAAGATCATCTGTGTTGTTGTTGTTGTTGGTATCTTGTGTAGGCACCACCTCCTCCTCAACATCAACTGCCTCACGGTTCTTTTCATAGCTGAGGAGCACCCAATCCAACACCTCCACACTTCGTCCCTTGATTCTGTTGTTGTTGTTGTTGTTGTTATCATTCATCAACGGCCATGGATATAGCACGTCAATGACAAAATCAACGAGCGCGAAGGGAATCTCAGCCAACTTGGCCTGCGCTGCGGCAACGATGGGCGGCTGCACGCCACACGCTTGCACCATCTCCGCCTGCTTCGTCGCATCGAGCGAGCTCATCCAGCGATCCACTGCGTCAATCAGAAACTGCTCCGCCAACTTGGCAGACACGGCGCGCGCACAACTTGATGGATGCTTCTCCTCCTCATTATCACCAGGCTCATCATCATCATCATCCAGCTGCAGAGACGTGGCGAGAACCTTCAAGAGCGTGGCATCAAACCCCGTCGCAAAAGAATTCACGAATTCTGCCAACGAGGCCGGACGCAACATCGCCTCAGACCACAAGGATGTTAGCGGAAGCTGTGCCATGGAGGATGATGTGCTACTGCTCCACGGCTGGGTGCCATCCACTCCCGTGAGGGCGAGCAGCTGGAGTCGCTCTTTTTGCCGCCGGACGAGATGAAGAATGTTTTCACGAAAGGCCACCACACCCGCGCGGAGGATGGCGTGGATGATGCTCGAGTCAGCGAAGAGGAGGTCTGCGTCGCGGAAGGTGCCAACCTCGTCGTGGCACACGCGATGGCGCAGCACAAAATCCTGAAGGCCAACATTATCAAGGAAGGCGAGAAGACGAAAGAGCGGGTTGGTGCTCCACTGCAACGCCGTAGCCATGTTGATGCAAATCCACCCACCCGCCAATACTGAAGAAGAAGAAGAAGGAGGAGATCAGCATTGGTTGGGGGATGACACATCTGATTCCAAGTACATGCCATCACACACATACACAACAACAGAAACAACAACAGAAACAACAATTTTCTCTCAACGTACTCCGTGAATATACGATTAACAAATCGTCATGGCATCATCATGGATAGCGCGCCAAGGAAGACACGTCTGTCCTGCGTGGATATCAACCCACACACAAAATAGCTCACCAGATCGCCAACACGCACTTCAGAAAGATTGCGCAGACGCGCTGACTTGCACATTGATGTGGCACCAACAGAGGTGGCGCTCATCGGCATCTGTTCCACCACTTCTTCCCACACTTTGGCGTAGCGACGTGCCGCACATGGATGATCTGCCACCTCGCTCACTTGCACAATGGTGGAGAGAAGAGGATGAAGTTGGTTGTACTCCTCCGCGATGGGAGCAATCCATCGACGTGCGCATGCGTACGAAATACGGCGGCCATCATCAACGTCCCTCCGTGTGCCAAGAAGAGCGGCACCACGTCGCGAGGATGATGTGGCGCGGAGATGATTCACGATGGACCAACCAAGTTGGTGCTCCTGAACCAAACAAGACAACAACTCATCAACGCCCTCGACATCCATCAATGATACCTCCCACATCTTCATGTGCATGTTTTGAAGCCCAAGGATGAGGTGAGCCAGGGCATGCGACGATGGCTGCTTCTCCACCACCTCGGCACACATGGAGAGCATGGAACACACCTCCTCCACATGATGATGCTGCCAATTCACCAACACTTCATCATCCACGCTCAGGGTGCCATTGCCATCCACATCATCACGGGAGGTGGTGAGGGTGCGAGGTAGGCCAACCATCTCCGCATAAAGTTGTCGGAGTGTGGCATCCAACATGAGAGCTGCCCTCGGTGGCAAATGGTGGAGATGGATCTTCTCCGCCACACGTTGGCGCATTCTTGTCTGCCAAACGTTGCGGCAGTGGTGGCACCACGATCGATTAAGCATCATCATCACCACCACATCACTCACGTACATGAAGGAAACAATGAGCTCGAGCAGCTCATGTGGCAGACACGAAAGAAGTGAAGTGGGTTCTGTGGCATCGTTTCCCACACACATCGTTGAATGCATGCCAACCACCCAACCACCAACAGGAGGAGGAGCAAAGATGTCTGCCAGAGTGATGGCGGCCTTCACACGTAGAGAGGCCTTCATTGACCAACTACGTCATCAAAAATCTTGAGTGACGAAGGAAGAAGATGTTGTTGTTGTGTGCTTGATGATGAAACAACAACATCCAGTAGAACGCATTGTGTTGTTGTTGTTGTTGTTGTGTTGGCGTGGTGGCAGGCTGAAGGAGGAGGCCTTTCGCCCACCTCTTCCACCAAGCAATCTATGAAATACTTTATGCGTGTGTGCTCATCTTCATCACCTCCCTCGTTCCCACATTACCATTGTGCTTGTGTCAATGCACATCATCAGAGATGATCGGTGTTCTCCTTCATCCAAAACGATAAACAGTCCACGATGATGGCCACGAACAAGCCATTTTGTGGTGAGGCAATGAATTCGTTGCGCGTGATGCGGAGTGGCTCAGCGGTGTGGATGATATCAAAGACCTCATGCATTACAACCTCACGCGTGGGCACCTCGAGCCCCGCGTTCACCAACTTGGCGTGCGTTTCACGGAAGAATTGGTTGACGGTCATGGGTGTGAGCACACCACATCCATCCAGGTCCAAAATGCTCCAGAAGAGCTGCGGGCGGCTGCACTGCGGGAGGAGCTCAACCGCCAAAACAAAATCCACAAACTTTCGGAAGTCCATCTCCGCGCTGGCCACGTTGAGCTCCACGTACCGGTCAACGAACAAGGAGCTCAACGGGCCCACGTCGGCGGGCAATCCATCATCCAAGACTGTGGGGAGGCCTTTGCGGTAGCGATGGAGGCAGACGGCATCGAGGGTGCCACGTTGACGGATATCGAGGAGCAGAAACTTTTCAAAGAGGTGTTGCGTCATGAGCGGGCCAAACCAGTTGCGTGAGCTATCACCAACCCCCATCTGCATCTCCACCCACTCATCCATGATGGGGCTGTGTAGGAGGGCCTCCACCGACACGAAGGAGCGATTGCTCGTGTCAAGCCCCCAAAAGATCCGCCGCGTGGCGGTGCAACAATAAAAGGAGAGGAGCTCGCCTGGCATGGTGCTCAGCCCAGGGAATCGTGAGGCCAAATCACGAATGTAGTTTTCAAGCTCATCCTCCGACAACTTACCATCTCCGTTGTGGCACCACATGGAAAGTTCCGCGGCGGTCTTCACGACGGAGATGGCCTGGGAGTAGGTGTTGTAAATGTAGGCGCACTCCACGCCTTGGGTGGGGCTCACGCGTGGGCAGGCCAGAAAAAAGTGCGTCGTGAGGAAGGGGATCGGCACGGGGCCGAGGCAGAGCGCTGACTTGATGGGCGTTGAATCGCATCCGGCGGGATGTACGCGTGGCGGTCCGCCAACGTGGATGGAGTTGGCCTCACCAACCACCGCAGCGTTTGATGTTGTTGTTGTTGTTGTTGTTGTGGCAGCCGCAGCACCCTTCACCTCCTCGTGATCCTTGAGTGGCTCGGAGGAGGAGGAGGAGCTGCCACGTCCAAGCGAGCACGTTCCTGCCGCCCCGTCTCGCTCTCCCAACACCGCAATAAATTCTTCACTGCTGCTCGTTGGCGGACTAGGTTGTGCAGGTGTTGGTTGAGCCTCACCCGTACTGCAACTCCCTTCGAGAGCATCACGCAACATGGTGTTGAAGGTATTCATGATGTCGTTGTACTCCTCAAAGGTCATCATGTAGCGAGCGTCTTCGCCAATGATGAGGTCCCACAACTTGGCCAGAGCCCAATCAAGCTTCTCAATTTCACGGTAGTGGAGGCACATCACCGCTGACTTCGTAACCTGCTTCCACGCACGGAGGAGCTTCTCCACGGGGCTATTGACGTTCTGCGTGGGGATGAGCGATGGAATGAAGGAGGCGCGGTGTTGCACCTTGCAGAGCTCTGCCTGAATGCGGTGGAGCTCCTCTTCGTAGAAGTGGTCAGCATCATCGAGCTCCAGCTTGCCCGTCGCGACGGCGAAGCAATCGGTGTGCTCTGCCACTTCCATCGATTGTTGCTGACTATTGAGGCGGCTCATAATCCGGCGAGTGAGGGCCACACGCTCAGGACGCGCCACCCTCACTGGTGCAGACGGAGTCTCTGACATGATGCTACTAGTTGGATGCAGCGCAACTCTTGTGTGTTTGTGTGAATTGCTTGTGTATGTTCGTGTGTGTGTGTGTGTGTGGGTACAAACCAACAACGTCGTTGGTAGCCACTGTGCTACGCATGAAGAAGAAGAGTGAGTACATCATTCATTGTTGGGCACCATATCAAACACAAATCCGTAGTTGCCACCCTTCAAACCAAAAAGAATGAAGAAGGAGATGCGCACACACGCTCATACACACAGGTACTATTCAGTGCAGCGCCACCCACTGCAGCCCCTTCTGCTCCTTCAGCTGTGCCTTGAAGTTGGTGTGTGCCAACACAGCGCAGTTATGATTCACTTGATCCACCAAGTAGATGGAGAGGAGGATGGCGAGAGGTACCATGATGTTCTTGTATTCACGTGAGAAGGAAAGGCGCTGCTGCTTCTGCATCCGCATCACCTCTAACATCCTCCTTGCCTCCACCACCGCACAACGGCTGTCGTAGAGCTCCCACGCCAACCCACGACGATGTTCTTCTAACGTTCTCAAATAGGGTGATGAAGATGATGATGATGTTGATGGTGCATCTGCGGGGAGTCGAGCAGGTGGCCTCGCCATTTCCTGGCGTGTGCGCGGCACTTTGCTCGTTGCTCCACGCTGCATACTTGATAACACCCTACGCCGCAGTGTTGAGATCATTGCCACTAATAGCCTTTGGCATGAAGATGAACGTTAAGATGATGGAGGTGAAGATATGTACCGCAAAAGAAGCAATCGCAAGCAAGCCCCGCTCGTTTAGTGAGCGTCTTCACCCATCACAAGAAAACACTCAGAGAACATCATCATGAACGGTTTCTACTGAATAGGAGCCGAGAGCTCACAGTGCTGCCACAACAGAAGGTGGCGCGATCTCGACGAACTCCCCAACAACGTGGGGATATGGATATGGCCATGGCCACCTTCCTCTCTCCCGCTTCTCGTCTAGGGAATAGTTGCAACAAGCAGATTGATGCTTGGCAGCACATGAGGTAAGTCAGCGACAAACGTGTGGGATGAGAGGTGGTGGCACTTGAGGTCTTCCACCAGCTCAGATTATCATGAAGCGTTGTCATCAACAAGGGCATCAGAAAAATAGATGCGTATTGCTTGTTTGATACTCATCATGGCAGAGGAAGAGGTGCATGTAGCCCGTTGTGTGTGAAGAGGGGTGTTGTTGTTGTTGGGAAAGAGTGAGGAGAGGCTGTGAGTGTGCTCAGATTATCATGAAGCGTTGTCATCAACAAAGGCATCAGAAAAATAGATGCGTATTGCTTGTTTGATACTCATCATGGCAGAGGAAGAGGTGCATGTAGCCCGTTGTGTGTGAAGAGGGGTGTTGTTGTTGTTGGGAAAGAGTGAGGAGAGGCTGTGAGTGTGCTCAGATTATCATGAAGCGTTGTCATCAACAAAGGCATCAGAAAAATAGATGCGTATTGCTTGTTTGATACTCATCATGGCAGAAGAAGAGGTGCATGTAGCCCGTTGTGTGTGAAGAGAGAAAGAGAGCTACGTCAACGATGGCGAGTCGTCAGAGCAAATGAAGAAGGCACTTCATGAAGCAGTATTCAGAAAAATAGATGCGTGTGTTCTTGATGAATCATCCTACAACATCAGTCATTTGACGCCGGAGTAGCTCGGATGCGTGTGTGTGTGTGTGCGTTTGTGAAACTATGACGAACAAAACAAAAAATGGGATGAAGAAGAGAGGACGGCAGTAGTGAGGGCTACAATCGCTGGTACAGTGACGAAGACGGTTTGCATGTACGTCACAATTTGATCCCTATCGGCAAAAAAAAGCACCAAACACAGGACGATCAACGCACGCCCAACGTTTCCCTTTCCAGTGCTGGCGAGGCAGTATATGATATGATGCCAAGGATGAATGAGCACAGCGACAGACGAGCGCGTGCTCCATCAGCAACAACAAGAAAAAAAACACGAGCAAAACAGAACGAAAAAAAAAATAGACCCATCCGCACAGGATGAATAACACCTCACCCGGATCTATTCACCAACACAGCCAACAACAGCAAAAGTGTGTGGCGAGAGAGGAAGAGGGGAGGACTGAATGAGTATTCTGCCACGAAGAATGTACTCCACGGTGGATGTTGTGATATCACACATGTTGATGCGGTTGCCCTTGGCCTACTTGTGGCGTCGCTGTCGCTCCATCACCACCGACTTGGTGAGATGAGTGATGGAGATGCGCAGCTGCTCCACCTCATCCCCAGTGACGGCTGACAGGTCTAGCGGCTCCCCATCATATTGCATCGAGAAGCCAACAGGCACCACCAACTCCACTGCACATCCTTGGCCAAGTTTGCGTGCGGCGCGAAGTTTTGCCCCGACACCGACCATGTGCCACAGCCCGTACAGCCCCATCACCTCCACCAATGCATCCTCCATCCCCGGTGAGGAGTAGCGCTGTTTGCGATCCTGCCACAAGACGTGGCCGCCGGCGTAAGTGGTGGCGTTGCCTACAATGAGGGCCTTCGTTCCGGCTGGCATGGCTGTTTCGGCACCATCGATGCGTATACGCACATGGCGTCGGGAGAGCGCGCGGGTGGTGAAGAGAGCACGCCCACCCATCATGGCGTACCACAATTTGTTGGCACGTCGAGAATGGCACATGGCGGGACGTTCGCGACGAAACTCATCAAAACGCTCCGCCACCTCCGCATCGAAGCCAATGGAGAAGTAGTTCATGAAGCTGCGCTGAATCTGTTGAGTTGCTGCCGTGGTGGTGTCGGGCGCGCGAGGATGTGGCGCGCATCCATCACTTCCAGTCTGACCCTGGGAGGAGGAGCTTGAGGAGGAGGGGGAGGGCGGCGGTGGAGGTGCATCATCACCTGCCGCCACCTTCATCATGTTATCATCACGTGGCAACGCCGTGGAAGGCGAGCCTTGCGGCGAGGATGCGGCACTCGTCGTAGACGGAGGCACTGCGTCAATCCGCAACGAAAAGCGATCCACGCAGACGGTGTTGGATTCCATCAACGTCCGTCGCAGGAGCTTCTCAAATTTGTGTTTGGCAGAAAACATCGGCTTCGTATATCCAGCGCCATGGCCCATGTTGATGCTGAAGTCATTGCCCGTGCCGAGCGGCATCACCGCCACAGGCGCCTCCAACGGCGCGAGAAGGCCTTCGCGACGAAGCTCATCGGTGATATCGAGGGCGAGCGAAACGGTACCATCACCGCCCGCCACTACAATGGCCTTGGGACGGTGCGCGAGGATGAATGCTCTGGCCTCCACCACCGCGGGAGGTTGGCCATGCACCGGAAACAAGGAGAACACACGGCTCGGGCCCATCAAACGCTGAAGCTGTGCTTCCACGAAATTGCCCGCCACGCGCTCGCCGCTGCCACGATTGATGAGCGCCACAAAGCCATCAAATGAGCAAGTGGGTGAAGCCTCGTCGGGGAGTACAGGAGAGGCTGAGCCGGACATGTGCCGTGTCAGTGTTCTTGTTGTGTTTGATATGAATATGAATATGCGTGTGTGTATGTACGAAAGTATGTGTACGTGTGTGTGAAAGGATCTGCAATCCAACGTCTGTCTTAGAGGGGGAATAGAGAGGGGGAGCATATACGGATCACCATGAATGAGGTGGATCATGAAATTCAGCATCAATAACATCATCACACTCATTCATCAACGTTTTACAAGCTCGAGTGCGGGAATTATGGACGTATAAACACACACAAGAGTGTGTTTGTTGTGATGGTTCAGCGAGTTGCATCTGCATGACGGTGGCACACCTCCCTTCAACGGTTGTGTTGGTACTAGTATCGTCGATGCAGCACAACAAAGACTTCATTTCTCCAGTACTTTGCGCGGATGGGATCAAATTCTCTCAGCTCACGCGCCAACCGGAGTGCCTCACGCTCCTTGCGTAGAAATGCGCCAACCACCTCATCTTCATCTTCTGGAGTAGGTGTCTGTGATGTACCAAGATGATCAGCATCGAGTGGATGGTCGCGAGCGATGTTTGCTCGCTGCACATCGGTGAAGTACATGAGCCATGTTTCGTGAAGAAACACAAAGATGGAGTGGTAGCGTGCCGCGGTGGGCTCAAAACAGTGATCCAGAATGAATTGCGTCGCCTCACCCGAATAGAGTGATGTACGCACTCTCTCCTGCCGCTCAGCCTCATCCTCAACGCCCAGAAGCTCCATCACCTCATCCAGAATGCCATCCGCTGCCGGGCAAACATGCCGCACGAGAACATCTTCATAAAGCTCCATCAAGGCGAAGGTGGAGAGGTAGGAAGCAGGGCTGATCCACGCACTGATGCCAGTGATGATGAATGATGCGTCGGTGGCGCTACACCGTGCGTTGGCGAGGCTGCCAACCTCCTTCAGCAGCGCTCCGTGAATGTGCGCATACTCCTCCGTCGCGGGGAGGTGATGAAAGAGCATCAAACGCAGTGAGGCGGTATGGAACTTCTCCGCCACGACGCGGGCCGAGAAGAGCGGCGGCTGATTGCACGGGTGGCACACGGCCCACTGCAGCGCCATCGTCATCTGCGGCAGAGCCAGGTGGTGGAGCATCTTCATGGCTGCTTCACATCCAACCAAACCCTCCACGCTTGCATACTCGTGCAACAGCGGGCGAATAAAATGATCCACCCACACCGACATATGCGCAGACCACACGGAGTTATTCCATGGATCGTCTGGCAGCCTTGTTGCGGTGAAGTCGAGCTCCCCCAACACCGGATATGAATCCGTGGGCAGCCACGTGATGCTGCCGGTGCCTGGACGAGCCAACCACATGACATCCACGACGAAGCCCTCCATCTTCATGGGCACACCTGCCGCCGCGGCACGGCTCCAGTGCTCGAGCAGCTCCATCCACGTTGGGCCACGGCACAGAAAGGGAAAGTGATCGAGAAACCACGCTCGATGCTCCCATCCATGATAGTTTTTGCTATCCACATCACGCACGATGGCTTCCACGACAACGCGTTCATCCACGTCAGAGAAGGTGATGCCGGCTTCCTCCATCAGGTACGCATCGAACAGATCCTGACGGGAGAGAAGATGATCGCGATGATCGGGGTGGATGGTGTTGAGAGCGCGCTGAATGAGCTCTTTTCGGTGGAACCAAATCTGAAAGCCCTTCACCCGCCGTCGCAAAATCCATCCCGTACAGCGTAGCTCCCAGCTCACCGCTCGCCAGATGCTGAAGCGTGGTGATGATGATGAAGTGGTGGTGGCGGGCACACACACATCAGCCTCCGTCGGGAGCCAGCTTTTGCAGATGCCCCGCAGATGATGCGATGGGGAAGATGCCAGCGACGAAAGAAGTTGTTCTCGTGTGGCACGTGCCCAGGTGGAGGAGCACACCATCTCCAAACGGTCAATCCATGCGGTGTAGTGGCCTGGGGAAAACCACATGGTGAAGGCGAGCAACAACAACCAACGGGCTGCCTCACTCGCCCCACATGACGTTGGTGGGAAGCGTGGAGATCCAGAGCCCGTCCCGATCAACTGGCGGCGAAGTTGCCGATACCAACCGAGTACGTTGCTAAAGTTTTTGCTCACAGCAACAGGAAACACGCCAGGGATGGAAGGCTCACCGGTCCGCCGTACATCATCGTAGAGCGGTGCGATGGCAGACGGGCTATCGAGCAGTGCGAGCGCATCCTCGCCCGCCGCGGTGGAGCAGGTCGAGGCGTACTCGCTCGACGAGACGGATGTGGATGACGATGATGATGAAGTCATGAAGAATGCACGAAAGAGAACAGGATGAACCTTCTCTAAATGTTTGCGTGCCCCAACACACAACACCTTCACTAGATGACCGAAAAAGAAGAAGAAGGAGGAGATGATTCATGTGACGTGTGAAAAGTGCATGAAGCACGAGCAGTGCATGAGAGATAAGTTGATGTGCCTCAAGCAGAACAGGAAGAGAGGTTGTTGGCGTGTGGCTTCACCATCACAAGACTGCCACCAATGGTTGCCCCAGAACATTGCCGCACGAGCACACTCGAACGTATGCCAGATCCAGAAAAAGAAACACGCAGGCAGATAACCAACCGAACGCATGGAAACAATCCTAAAAAGTGAGCGTGTGTGGCATCGCCACACGGTGCCGCAGACGTGGAGATGATGAAGATGGGTATGGGAGAGATGAAGTGAGGCACGTCTCTGGTTGGTGTATGTGTCGTGGCTGCGTATTGAGTATATGTTGTTGGCGACGTGAACCCACAAAAGAACTTCGCGGATACACACATGAAAAAAAAGATGAAACAACAGAAAAAAAACGTCTTTCGATGCCCATAAAGGCAGCAACACGCCAACAACCACCATCTCCACTCACCACCCATCCTGAGTGGCATATACCCCCAAAAAAAACCTCCAAACAACCGTCGCAGGAAACATCCTCACGCTGAAAACGTTTGTTGCATGTGTGTGCCATTACCCAGGAACATGAAGGGCCACTCCACCCTGACACATGCTCCCAACGGATGAATTTTTTGCGTGGCATCAGGCGGAGGCTGGGGAGGAGGAGTGAGGGGATAAGTATCTTTTGATGCACGCGTCCCACCAGGAAGGAAAGACAGACGGAGTTGTGTTGGATAGAGGAGAGAGGATGAGGGTGGAGCACAACAGCAGCAGCACATCACTCATCATCACAACACAACTTCCTTGTTTATGTGCAAGGAAGGCATCTGGATGCATATAGAGAAGACGTGTTGCCATGCGCTCACCTCCAGCTCCCCCTTCACATCCCCACCCCTTTGAATCATGTTGCCATGATGATGATGATGATGGTATGACGGCGAGCTCATACGCCACTACGCCAGCATCTTGGCGAACATGTCGTTGCCTTTATCATCCACAATGATGAAGGCTGGGAAGTTCTCAACCTCAATCTGCCACACCGCCTCCATCCCACACTCGGGGAAGGCGATGCACTCCACCTTGGTGATGTTCTCCTTGCCCAGGATGGCGGCAGGGCCACCAATGCTGCCAAGATAGAAGCCGCCATGCTTCTTGCACGCGTCCGTCACGGCCTTGCTGCGGTTGCCCTTGGCGAGGGTGATGAAGCTGCCGCCTGCGGCCATGAAGGGGTCCACGTAGGAATCCATGCGACCTGCCGTCGTGGGGCCAAAGGAGCCCGAGGCGTAGCCCGCGGGTGTCTTGGCTGGGCCGGCGTAGTAGATGGGGGAGTTCTTCATGTACTCAGGCATCGGCTCGCCATTGTTAAGCATCTCCATGATCTTGGCGTGGGCGATATCGCGGGCCACAATGAGGGTGCCGGTGAGCATCACTCGTGTGCCAACGGGGTGTTGGCTGAGCTGCGCGCGGACCTCCGTCATGGGGCGGTGCAGATTCACCTCCACCGCCTCGGCGCTCATCTTGTCAGGCTTGATGTCGGGGAGATAGTGGGCCGGATCACGTACGAGCTTCTCCAGAAAGACACCATTCTTATCAATGCGCGCGAGGATCTGACGATCGGCGCTGCACGATACGCCAAGGCCAACGGGGCAGCTCGCGCCGTGGCGAGGAAGACGAATCACACGCGCCTGGTGCGCAAAGTACTTACCACCAAACTGCGCCCCAATACCAGATTTGCGAGCGATATCCATCACAATCTCCTCCCACTCCACATCCCGAAAGGCACGGCCGTAGGCATCACCCGTCGTGGGCAGTGAGTCGTAGTAGCGGCAGCTGGCGAGCTTCACCGTCTTCATCGTCATTTCCGCACTCGTGCCACCAATAACAAGCGCAATGTGGTAGGGCGGGCAGGCTGCGGTGCCGAGGGTCTTGAGCTTCTCCTCAATGAAGGCGCGGAGAGACTTGGGGTTCAGCAGAGCCTTGGTCTGTTGGTAGAGGTACGACTTGTTGGCGGAGCCGCCACCCTTCGCCACGAACATAAACTCATATGTGTTGCCAGGGACGGCGAGGAGGTCCATCTGTGCGGGGAGGTTATCGCCGGTGTTGCACTCCTTAAACATATCCATGGCGGAGGTTTGGCTATAGCGGAGGTTATGATTCACGTAGCACTGCCAGATGCCCTTGGAGAGGTGCTTCTCATCCTCACCACCAGTCCAGCAGAGCTCACCACGTTTGCCGAGAACGATGGCCGTGCCGGTATCTTGGCAGCTGGGGAGGATGCGGCCCGACGCCACACATGCATTCTTCAGTAGCGTTTCCGCCACGTACTTATCATTGTCGGAGGCCTCCTTGTCTTCGAGGATGTTGCGCCAGCCAACAAGCTGTTCCTCGCGGAAGAAGTGATGAACGTCGGCGAAGGCATCGTGGGCGAGCTGCGTGAGGGCCTCGGGGCTCACCTGAAGAATCTGCCGCCCCGCCGCAGTGATCTCCTTAACGTACTTCTCACTGTTCGGAAGCTTGTAGTACTCTGTGTGCTCGTGCTTCGGGTCAGTGGGCTGGAAGATGGGTGAAAAGTGAAACTCCTTCTTGGCGGTTTTGGTATCTTCAATATCCTCCATCTCCGCCTTGTAGCAGGCCATCTCACAGTGTTCGCACAACGACATGATGATGAGTGGTGAAGTTGTGTGTGTGAGAGAGAGAGCGTGTGTTGTTGTTGTTGTTGTTGTTGTGTGTGATGTACACGTGTTGGGGTCGATAAAGATGTGTGATTGAAAGAGTTGGTTATCAAACTACAAAGATGAAGAAGAAAGTGGGGCGTGTGGTGGCATCTTGTGAGCATCGTCATACATCATCTGTTGGCCAACACTCGGTGGGTGCTACATAGATGGCACAGTGCAGTGATGGATTGGAGCATGAGGGATAATCACGAGACATCCACACAAGAAACGATGAATTTGTTGTTGGTAGGTGCAGCATCAACGTCACGAGGAAGTTGGCTGAAGAAGCACATAAGGACGGCCGTCTTCATCCACCACATGGGTGGCATCAACCATGGTCTTGGCAATGCCGCAATGATCCTCCACCACAGCCCGAGACAACACACACAGCTGAGCGGCGCTCCACTCATCTTCACACGTCGTGAGAAGGGCAGCAACGGCTGCCTCCTTCTCCGGCTCCCACACGGGAGCACCGCGGAGCCAACGTGGTACGTCCTTGGCCCACACCGGCAGCTCCTCCTCCGCCTCTTCCTCCACCTCGCGCTTCACGCCGAGAACTGCATCACCAGAATCAGCCCACGTACACGGAAATGATGCGTGTGCGTGGCGTTCCGACGCCGGCCGCCACTTCACTGCCGCCAACACAATCCGCGTACCAGCCGCTTCCGAAAGAATCTCCAGGGCCTCTCGCTGCTTCATCAAACGTTGCGCCAAATGAATCCAGCCATCACCATCACCACCACCCGACGTTTCTTCCAAGACGTCACATTGTGGTGCTGGGAAGCTTGATGCAACACTCATGGATGTATTGCGCGCCAAGGCTCGCTTTGCACGTGCCAAGGAGTAGCTCATGGAGGTGGCGGTGGCCGGATCCACATAGCCATCGTCGAAGGCATCGAACATCAACGTGAAGCGCTCACGAAGTTCTGGGCTGGCGTATATAACTGCACGTGGAGTTAAGGGGAGCACCATGCCTGCCTCCACGCAATCCACGACCCACGAGCAGTGAATGATGCTGGCGGATGAAGTGTTGGCTCGATCCAATCCTTTGGTCTTGGATGATGATGATGATGGCTGGTTTCGATGCACCCAGTTGCGTACCTTTGGTGCCAGTGGGGTGGAGGCGAGAAGGATGGATGTACGCGGGCTGGGATTGGCCACGACGGAGGCACCGTGCAGCAGCAGTAAACGCTCCAACTCTGACCGGTTTCCGGCCTGTGCGGCATGAGGGCCCGCGCAGCTCTCCACTGATGTGAAGAGGACGCAACACTCGTAGCCGTTGAAGAGGCCATCCACCTTGTTGGCGCTGCCGAGTGAGGTGATGGCGGAGAAGGAGGACGATACCGCACGTGGGCGTTGGGCGGAGGTGCGAAGTGGTACAAACGCACCATGCGGGGCGAGCCAGCGATCGAGATGGCCGCCACGCAGGTGAAGATCTGCACCGGCATCGGCGGAGATGGATCCAGGAGCGGGCGGCGAGGAGGAGCCCTCGCGGCGGCGCTTCCATTTCATGGCCAAGACGGTGGCGAGCGCATCATCGGCGTCACCTCCATCGCCGTGCAGCTTGGCACGCTCAGATATCTTGCGTTGAAGCGCATCGGCAGAGGCAGCGCGGATGCGCTCGAGGTGTTCGGTGTCCGTGATGTCATCGATGCTCTTATCCCAGCGAATGCGCAACATGCGCGGAAAACGAATCGTGAAGTTAACGCGGTAGTTGTTGGAGCTGTTGGTGAAGCTGTAGCCGAAGACCTCCACAAGAATGGATGAGCGTGGATGAACGTACACGTCAGGGATGAGCTCCACGGAGGCGGGCCGCCACCCGTCCAGCCACTCGGGAATCTGCGCGCGGGAGGCCATTGTGACGCAGTGCGGATCAATCGCACTCTGAATGGCGCGGAGCTCCTCGCTGGTATAGCCATTGCCAATCTTGCAAACGGTGTGAAAGCGGGCGCCGGGGTCGCTCGGGCTGCCACCGCCACTACGATGATCGAAGGCGGCGAGAAGGAAGTGAGAGAGGTGGCGCTGGCCAAATTTGGTGCCGTAGTACCCGCCAACAATGACGAGATCGACACCATCTGCCATGCCGGCAATGTGGTCGGGCTTGAGCTTAATCCAGTTGTGCTTCCGCTCCGCTGGGACGTAGGGGCTGCTGCCTACTTTCAGCACCACGCCTTCGTGTTTGGCCTCCATCGCTGCTTCAAGGCCGTGTAGTACCTCCGATGAGTTCCGTACCCGAGTGGATCTCACCACCTCCACATGGTGCGGCTGCTCGACGAGCATCGCACGAAGCACATCCTGCCGCGTGTGCAGCGGCACCTGCATGAGAGAATGGCCATTGAGGAAGACGATATCGAAGATAATGTAGCAAAACCATCGGAGCTCACCATCCACCTCACTCCCGAGGCTGTAGCTCGCCTCCGCCGCGTTGGCAAAGGTGCGATTCACGCCAAAATCCATGAATCCTTGCGTGTCGCGATCATAAACAAGGAACTCTCCATCAAAGATGGCGTTGTGCAGCACATCGCCACATGGAAGATTGTATGGGCGTAGCGCATCTGCACATGGCGCGCCAACCTTGAAGGAGTTGCGCATCACCGCATCGAACTTTTGGCCGTACAGCGCGCTGTAGTTTTTGGCGTTGCGGGTCCAGTAGACGATGCGCTCGCCATCCACGTGGAGCATCATGCGCTCCCCATCGTACTTTGGCTCCAGCAGCACCACATCCTGCGTGAGGAGCTGCTCGAGCTTGCGACTGGTGATGGGGCTCGCCAACATGGGCCGAAGCGGCTGAAACAAGAAGATGCCTGCCGCGCGTGGAGCGTTGGCCTCCAGCTCCTCCATACAGCTATCGCACACGTAGCGGAGGTCGGTGGTGCTGTTGAAAACATCGAGCGCGGCCGGATGAAACGCTCGCAGAATGGACTGAAAGGTCATGCGCAACTTCATATCTCCGAGGATGATCCGGATGATCCACCGTTGCTCCCGCGCCGTCGCACGATGGAGGAGCTGCGTGAGTACCACCTTCCGCTCCTCCGCCTTGCCCGCAGACGTGAGGCGATCCAACAAGGCGTTGAGCGCCTCCACGCTAAAGAAGTCCGGCACAAGCACAGAGGCCTCACCCTCGGCCATCTCGCGCTTCGAGCTGGCCACCACCACCGCCGGACGTGCCAGCGCCAACCCGCCACGTTTCTCAAGCACCTCAAAAATAACGTCGCTGACGCACGTCGTCTCGAGCTGATTCTTGCTCGGATCTCGCCAGTGCCGCAGACGTTGTGCATCGGTGCTCTGCGGAGGTAGGGCCAACACATCCACGTAGAGCCTGGCCAGCTTGCTCTCCCGCATATGGTATAGCTGCCGCTCTCCGTCGAGCTGTGGCAGGAGCAGGCGCATGTAGGGAAAGTGGCTCTCGTGTTGAGGGATCGTGCGCCAAAATTGGCCGAGGAGGGCCACCTGATGCGCGCGATTGGCGGCGAGGAGAAGCTGATCAAAGAGGCCGCAGAGACGTGCGACGGGCATGCGCGCCGCCCACGCACATGATCTTGTGGAGCTGGTGCAAACGTGAGGTCGTGGCTCTACCTCAACCAATGTTTCGTCATCCATGGGCTCCTCCTTGGCTGCCCACTCCGCAAAGGGAGAAGCCATCCTTCTGGCAAGACGAGGGCTGGGGTTCTTCAGCAACACCAACAAGGATATTTTGTGGTTGCTGCCGACTACAACTGAGTATAAGTAGCAGGCCGCCTTCCGTAGAAGAGTACGCCAACACAAGAAGAAGAAGAAGAAGCACATTCGCCAACAACACCGTCATCATCTCGTGAGTTGCCGCACAAAGGTTGTTGTTGTTGTTGTTGTTGTTCGTAAGCTTGCAATACAGTACAAGTGAAGCACCAGAAAAAGAAGAATTATAACTGCGAGCACACATCATAAGTCATGAGGTATAGCGGATGCGCAGCATCGCAGGAACGTGTTGGGCGAGTGCATCGGCATCACCACGAAGTTTGCCAAGGCGCAAACGCTGCTGCTCCAGCACCGCCATGAAGTGGGCGTGCATGGGAAGCATGGAGAGCGGAGCTCCACCAAGCTCTAGCTCTCGAAGTGATCCCTCCATGTCGCGGAGGGCATCATCCACTTCATGAAAGAGGTGCAGCGATGTTTGGCCAACTTTGGCGGCGGCATGCGTAATGTCGGGCCCACCACACATGGAGGTGATGGCCTCCATCGTAAGTTGTGTGGCACCCGCCACGATGCGCTGCTCCGCATCCAAGTACTGAAGGCTGCAACAGCGGCAGAGCTGCTCTTCCGTGTTGGTATACGGCCCACGTGCCGCATCCTCCTTCGCACGCTGCTGGAGCTCCAGCATGCCTCGCTGTAAATGTGCCACTTCCGCTTCAAGCCCCAACACGCTCGGTTTCACCTGCGCCAGACGTTCCTCGAGCGCGGCGCAGTGCCTCTGCATCGCATCATTCTCCACGCGAAGCGCCTCGCGCTCCAACGCACGTGGACGAAGCATGTTGTTCTCATGCTGCAGCATAAGTTGTTCCTCCTCCGCACTACTCAGCAAGGAGGTGAAGAAGGGCAGAAGATGCATCTTCCACGTACTCAGGCCGCTATCCTCGCGGAGTTGTTGCAGCTCACGTCTGAGGTGGTGGACCTCTTGGAGCATGTTCGTGGTGTGCTGTTGCATCAATGACCTCATGCGTGCAATATTCTTGTGGATGAAGGTGAGGAGTGATTCCTCGCCGTGGTGGAGCTGCTCCGCCACCTTCAGCTCATACTCGGCGGGGGAGAGGCGGTGCAGCACATCATCCTGTGGCAATGCCGCCAATAAAGTGGATGTGCCACGTACAAGCTGGTTTTCGTGATGCTGGAGCTCTGCCACGCGGGAGGAGAGGCCGTCATAGTCGCCCAGCTCGCGCTGAATCTTTTCATGCAACTTTTGTATTTCCTGCCCCGCCGCCTCCTCCGCGAGAAGATGCTCGTCGAGCGCTTCTTGGCACTGTTGGAGCTCCGCACGTAGCGCATCGCGCTCACTCTTCATCTTCACCCGCTCCGCGTCATTCTCCTTGCGCGCCAAATCCATCATCACATCGCGCTCCTCCACATGCTTCACCATGGCCTGCACATCGGCATCCGCCGCCGCCATCTGCTCCTTCAGCTCGATGGATTCCTTTTGCTGCGTACGGTCACGCAGGCGCATCGCGTTGATGGTGGAAACGAGAAGCTCCAACATAGATCCAACATCATGCGCCCGACCATCACGTTGTTGTGGTTGTGGGGGATTGCCAACATCGGGAATACACTGCTTCATCATGAGCTGCACCGATGGCAGGACTTGCTTGATGTGGTTTACGTGATGCAAAATGGATGCGAGAAGGCCCTCGCCATAAGTTGGTAGCTGATCGCCTTCCGCGAAGCTGCCATCCAGTGTGTGTGCCACCATGCGGCATGCCAAATGAAGATCATGCACATCGGTGATGCGCTCCCACGCGGCATTCTTGCCAATGAGCGTGGAGCTGTGAGGGTGCGCAAGACTATCTGCGGAGCGCGCCTTCTTCATGCCCTGACGCT
This sequence comes from Jaenimonas drosophilae, assembly GCA_030849065.1. Taxonomy (NCBI): domain Eukaryota; phylum Euglenozoa; class Kinetoplastea; order Trypanosomatida; family Trypanosomatidae; genus Jaenimonas; species Jaenimonas drosophilae. The sequence goes on from JASAON010001617.1 coordinate 36,235, forward strand.
GGAGGTATGCCTGCGCCTCTTCTGTGGTCTGCAACGCCGGCATTGGTTTTGGCTTAGGTCGCAGTGTTTTGCCGGTGATGCTGGAGTAGGAGCTGTGGAGGTCGGGTGAGGAAGACGGGCAGCACATCGCCTCATCGAGGTAGGCAAGAAGTGCATCGCTGTTCTTTTGGGTCTCGGCGAGCTCCTGCACGCGTTCCTTCACGCTCGGGAGGAGGTCGTGGAGCGGGGCTGCCATCTCTGGCGCCATACCCACCATCTGCTTCAGCTCCTCCAGCGACTCACCGGTGGAGATGCAGAGCGCATTAAGACGTTCCATCACGGGCTCCTCCATCATCATCTTGACAGCTCCGCCACTTCCCGAGGCAGCAGCGGCCGCGGTGCCACAACGGCTGGAGAGTGAGTGGCTGAAGGAGTTGTCGGTGGAGCTCGTTGGTGCGCCGAGGAGGGCGGCCACGCCGTCCTCGGCCATCTCGCGGATCTCCTTGAAGGTATCGTGCATCAGCTGCACGGCTTGAACCAAGGCGGGCAGCGTGGTAATGCAGGGCGGAGGTGGTGTGGCATGCTTTTTGGTTGGGGTGGAGCCCACTCCACGTCCAAGACGAGGCTGCTTGCGGAGTTGGCTGAGATCGGTGTTTTCGGCGATGCACTTGAGCGTACGCAAGGCCGCGGCCACCTCGCGCGCCTCCTCCACAAGGGAGGCCGCCGAGGATGTGTTGGCCATGCGTTGGCGGAATAGCCCGCCATCTGCATCACTGTGCAGCTCACGTGGCTCCGCACCCCACCACCGGCTGAGCTCCTGCGCAGCCTCCTGAACCAAATCATCTGCCTGCTGATGCTTCTGAGCACATGCCCGCAACTCATCCTGCTGCTGCTGCACCTGCTCCTCACGATTGGCCTTGGCATCAATGGCGAGATTAATGTGGCCAAAGAGTACGCCCATCATTGCCATGGTGCTCACCGGCTCCTCCTCCACCACTACCTCTGATGTGGTCGTGGAGCTCCACTGTGGTACGCGTTCGCGGCTGATATAGTCCATGGCCGACTGCCTCTCCTTCTCCGTGAGTGCGGCGCAGTGATCCAAAATATAGCGGCAAATGGTGAAGCCGCCATCCTTCATGGCCCGCTCAGCTCGAGTGTTGCGATGATCGGCGTCAGCCACCTTGCGCAGCTGCTCCACGCAGCGATACAAGACTTGCGCAGAAAAGATGAGTGCGGCACGTTGCTGATGGCATTGCTCCTCATATTGAATGGATTGTTGGTCCTTGCAGCCAACCACGTAGGCAAGGACATCCACGAGGCTCACGTCTGAGGTGGCGGAGTTGGCCAAGTCAGCCTGTTGCGTTGGCGTGAGGCTCGTGGCGATGTGGCGCGTGTAGCTGCACACATCATCCACAAGGTGCTGGAGCTCCGCCAGCTTTCCTCCATCATGCAGGGGTTGGCGTTGATGCTGTGCGTCATCATTTTCGTGTGGCTCCACGACGAGAAGAGGATGGGTGAGACGGGCAATCATCTCCTCCACGGCATGAATGGCACCATCGCGTTCATGTTCAATTTGCTCCAGCCGACGTTTGGCCGCAGCGGCGCGCTCCTTCATGCCCGCGATGGTCGTCGAGGCGGCAGATCTTGTGGATGCTCCGTGCGTCATGGCTACCGAGGAAGCATCGCCATCTTCTGCTTGGAGGGAAGTGGCCACATCGTGAGCTACACAGATAAGTTGTTGAGAGAGCCGCGTGAGCTGGTCAGGCAGCAAAGACGTGCGCCGACCAACACCGGCAGTCTCACCCAACCCATCGCCACCTCCGCCAAGTTGCTGGATGGCTTCCATCATGGCAGTACGCATCGCGTCAAGCGATTGCTCCTTCTGCCTAAGCTTGATGCGCAACGCACGCAGTGTGGTGGCTGTGTTCCCACACGCCAACCACAATGTACGTCCCGGGTGCTCCGCACCAACACCAACAACAACATCATCTACATGGCTACCTTCAATCTGCTGCACCAGATCATCACCCGCCGCTTGATGCTCGTGCTGCCACTGATCCTCATCCTGCGCATCCATGTTGGCGTTGTTGCCACGCTGAAGGCCAAGCGCGGCTGAAGTGGCAAGATGAAGGAGGTGAACGTGATGAGCGCTCGCTCGCTCCATCGCTGCCGAAGACTGCGAGAGCTGCTGGCGTAGATGTTGGCACTCCTTCTCCGCTGCGGCACGCACATCGGCCAGCTCCTCTGCGCAATCGTGGTGTTCTGCACGTACCTGCGATAGTTCTGCGCTGAGTTGGTGAATGTGGCCACTGGAACTCCGCTTGAGCTCCTCGAGCTCTGCGCGCAGATCCTCCGTACGTTGGCAGGCCTCACGCAGCTCCTCTTGTGTTGTTGCCAATGTGTGCTCTAACCTCGCATGATCATCCACCAACCCATCGCACCTACTCCGCCACTCCGTCGCGTCCTTGGTGCTGGCCGCGAGCTGCACCGCCGCCTCTTGCTCCCGACGTTGTTGCGTGCCTCGCAGCCAACATCCCCACGCTTGACGCAGATTTCGTTCATCTACGCTTTGTTGCAACAACAGCACATTCGTCGTGGAGCGTTGGCGATGCTGCCGCACACACAACCTCCACTTGCCAAAGTAGGCTGATACCAACGCCAGCATCTCCTGCTTCGTGCGGAGTGGCACATCCTTGGCAACAATGCGCAGCGATCGAGCTTCTTCCGAGGCACGTTGTTGTGTGTTGGCGAGCCAACGCATGAAGTACCTGCTATACACGTGCCGACGTGTATGGTGCTTGAGGAGCGCAGCACATCGATGCAGATGAACGTCGAGCTGCCGCTCACAGAGATAGGCTCGCCACTTGGCCAAGTAGGTGGAGAGAAGACGTCGCTGATCTGTGCGCGCGAGAACACGCACAAGATGTTTTTCGGTGGTTGTGATGATGATCGAGTGGCTGCGATTCACATCGGCATGGGTTGATGGACGTGAGCTGACTGGATTCATCCACGCGTGTTGCGGCTACGATGATAAAAATGATGATGATTGAGGAATCCGATATTCCCGCCTAGTGGCAACAACAACAATGAGACGATATGATGATGATGAAGATGCCATCAGAGGAGTGCAAATTCAGAATTCAGAAGTGTGCGTACATATGTATGCGTTTTGCCGTAGATGTGTAGTAGTAGCAGAAGTATGTGTAGGTGTACGAGTGCGGAGATGTGTTGATGGCGAACATCATCACGTCTCAGCTCCAACATCCACATCGAAGCGGGTGAAGAGGTAGTCTAGCAGAAGCGCCATGTGCGCTCCGGCAGAGACGCGTATGGCCGTCGTGGATTGGCAGAAGAGGAGCGCATCGCATTGCCAACGCTGCCACGATGGAGCCGTTGAGAAGGTGAAGCATCTCTGCATCGCATTATGTTGGCGAAGAGCAACGCACATAGCAAGGAGTGCCTCCACATCACTACTATCCATCGCCTGTGCCAATGCCTCCTCTGCATCATCATCACCATCATCATGATCATCAACATGCATCGTCGTCTTCTCCGTGCGCGTGGAAAAGTGGCGCAAAACAAGATGGAGTGCAATCTGATATGTGCCCAGCACGACGAACTCTGCATCAACGTTGTTGTTGTTGTTGTTTTGCATGAGTGCCAACACAACATCCACAAAGGCCTCGTTCGTGTGCCACATCATCACGTCTGACGATGCAGCACTACATTCTCTGTTGCCGTTGCTGTTGTTGGAGTGATGTGGTTGTACTCGTAGATGCCGGGTGAGCTCCACACGAAGCGCGACGAGCCACCGCGGGAGGTTTTTCGGGCACAATTTGCCGCAGCGCATCAACAAGTGTGTGATATGCGTGAGGAGGTGCAAGCATGATGGATGATGATGATCATTCACCAGATTGCTGCGATGCGCGAATGTTTCAACAAACCACCTCACCGTGAATGTTGCGCACGCAGCCACGGACATTTGTGGCAAGTGTTCCGCTTGAAGATAGAAGCGGAGGAGCAGCGGAGATGTACGCACACCACGACGTGGATGGAGCACCGACATGAGCAAATCATTCTTCATCTTCATCTCTGCTGTTGTTGTAGTTGCGGATGATGATGTGGATGACTCACAGCGACGACGGGTGGCGGCGATGTGCCGTGCAAGCTGCACCGCAGACATCTCCCACGGCTGAAGAGTGATTGGATCTGATGCGGTGATGGGTTGTGTGTCTGTGCGTGGACGTACACGAGCACGTCGGGTACGTGCGCACACCGATGCAGATGTGCTTAATGGAGCAATCGTTGGTGCAGCAGCTTCGTCTTGTTCTTTTTGGTCTTCATCACCATCAAGGACGAGTGCCCACGGCTGACTCGATGCAGCAGCCATCGTACCAACTAATTTTGTGTGTGCGTGTATGTGTGTGGAGATATGCCTAGGCACGAAGTGATTCATGGCAACATGAAGAAGAAGAAGAATCGAAGCAAACAACACATGACGGGGAGTGAGCTGATGATGTAGTTGTAGTAGTTGTTGTTGTTGTAGTTGTTGTGGATGATGGTGAAGGTTAGTCATGTTGCGCCACTACCACCACCAACACGTCGATGGGCCCATCGCCTACTCGTGCACGTTGAGCAGCCGTTCGGGCAGCACACACCGCGTCGTGCGAATCCTTCACGCAACACACAAGCTGTAGAGGTGGCTGTTGTTGCTGAATACGCATGCCCGCCACGGTGATGAGATGAGCCCAGCACTCCGGGCAGGGGAAGAGCGGAGGCCCGCGCATCGTTGATGATGATGTTGTTTCTGTGGATGATGATGGTGATAACGATGTCATGGTGCCACCCACGTACACCTCCGCAATGCGCCACAATGGTAGGCCCTGTGCCGCCACGGCCCCGAGTGCGTTCTGCTCTGCGCAACCCTTCAAGATCCCCCTCAATGGGGCAAACGGGGCGTTGATGCAACGGTAGAAGGCGTGATTGATGCCACGAACACGCACATCTTCTTCATCGCCATCCCCTGAAACAGAATGATGATGATGATGATGATGATGATGATGATTGCTAGTCTGTGTGGGGCAACGTGCAACGATGGAGCACATGACGAGTGTTTCGGGGGCCATGGCTTCATTGCTTGATGGTGTGTGCAGATCTCCGCCAACGTCGTCCATCAACGCATCCCGCCGTTGCTCAAGATGTTGGCGGAGATCATCCACGTGTTGTTGTTGGCGAATGTGCAGATTTGAGTAATCACAAAGACGTATCGTCATGCGACGAGATGATGTTCCACCAACAACATCGTAGGACGTCGATGGTTGCGTGCTTGCGGATGTGTGCGTGCCACATGCGCAATCAATCATTTGGCGGCTGTGAGAGGTGGCTCCGCGCATGGATGATGCCGCGGCGGAGGCGTGGCGGTCGGTGGTCAAGGAAAGACAACGATTTGAGCTCCGCATCGCGAAACATGATGATTGAGCATCAACATGCGTCATGATCCAGCGGCTGCACCGACTTCTTCGCGTGGTGCGAAGAAGCAACATGATGCGTTTGTTGGTGTAATTGGCCAAAACCTCTACGATGGCCAATCGTGGCTGACAACAACAACAACAACAAGCAAGAAGGAGTGAGATGAATGGCAGTGAATCATCAAACAACACACATGGACCGATTCATTTTCATTTTCATCATCATCATCATCATCATCATCATCATTTGTGTTTGTGGGTTTATGTTGGTGAAATCTTCACAATCTTGGCGATGTACTGAAAGCTCGTTCGTAACTCCGTCGGCCACAAACGCGAACCACCAACACACGCATCATCAACATCCACTCCGTTCATTTCAAGTTGCTCAACACCAGCATCCAACATCCCGTAGAGGTGTTTGTGCGCATCAATACGGTGCTGGAGCCGCCCGCCATCATCCAGACGTACCAGGTGTGATACACTGCCACCACCACCACCATCATCTTCGTCTTCAAAGGCTGGCACCAATTTGGCACCTCCGCAGCCACGTGGCGGTGCTGCGTTGATGTGCGTGAGGAAGTTGTGGATGATAAGCTCATTCTGACGTACGCTGAAGGAGCATGTGCAGTACACGAGTATGCCACCTGGACGAAGTTGGCGAAAACCGTTGTGGAGCAACTCTAACTGCATCATCTCCGTCTGTGTTAGTACCAGCGGAGATGATGATGATGGTGGTGTTGTTGCTGATGATGTGCGATGATCATCACCAAGCCGCATGCGCTGCATACGCTGACGATTGCTAATACCACGTGAATGCCGAGTGTGGCCATCATCATCATCATCATCATCCGTGCCGTGCGCATCATCATCTCCATCCAGCATCAAGTGCGAGATGGAGCCATCGTGAGAACATTCCGCATCCACCAACACACGATCAAAGAGCATCTCTGATGAGCGCATGAGCTCCTCACGGCAACCCTCGGAGAGAAGCACAGGAAGCGGTGTGAGATGCACATCATCAACATCATCGTTGCACGTGTTGTTGGATTTGCTTGGGCATGTTGAGGCACGCAGCTGCCGCTGTCGTACCGCACGCTGCTCCATCGTGGTGAGCCCAGAATCTGGATGCACGCGTGGGGAAGAGGAGGAGATGCTGCTCATCATCCGTGATGATGTTGGTGGTGGGCGATTCAGCCGCTTGATTTCATCCACGACGCTTTTCCACGAGACGCTGCGACCATCGGCGGCGATGAGCGCCACGCGTGGAGCTCCATCATGAGCGTATCGACGAAGATGTTTCTGCATCACCGCACGCGCAGCGAAGAGGCGGTTTACGCTGATATCCACACCCACCACAAAACCCGCATCACCAACATTGTTGTTGTTGTTGTTGTTGTGTGCAGATGATGCGATGGCATCTGCCAACAAGCTTAACTTCATGCCAGGAGAGCAGCACAGATCCAACAACACATCGCCGCGACGTGGCCGAAGAGCAACGACGGCAGCCATGGAGGCGGCATCCATCGCCATCAGCGATCCATGCGCGTACAACGTCTGTGCGTGCAGCGATAATGTTCGCGGAATGGCGAAAACATCGCACGGGAGCCACGGCACCGCCTCAACTTCATCAGCCGTGATGCTCAACGAGGTGGCGAGGGCATGGCGGAGTTGTTCCACCCGCGAGGTGGGAATGTTGTTGTTTGTGCTACCGTCAAGGGCATTGTGTGATTGGTTGTGTTGCTGCACGGAGCTCAGCATGGATGATGCAGCGCGTGGATGGATGCGCACGTAGCGAGGGAGGCCGTGGAGGACCTCTCGCACATCGCGAAACACCTTGGGTGGTACTGCCCCCGCACGGCAATGATGAATCAGCTCCGCCGAGAACGTCAATGGATATGAATCATCATCATCATCATCATCATCATGTTGTCGTGGTGCATCCTCCATCCACGTGAGCCCGAGACCGCGCGCTAAACGCAGACAAAAAAAGAAAGAAGAGAAGAAGTCACGAGTTGCACTCAATGACAACATCTTCACCAACCAACAAGATGATGATGATGATGAATGTATGTGTGGTTGTGAAGGATGCAGTTAATTAATCGCAACCATCATCTCCACGCAGCATCACGGCACAAAGACGTTGGGCAGTGGTGCGGAAGAAGATGATGATGAGGCTCCTCCCCTCGGCGGAGGCAGTTCTGGTGGTGTTGCTGCAGCAACTTCTGGCGGAGCCTTGGCCATCAACTCCATTGGATAGCGCAACGCACACAGAGATTGGTGAGGCCCAACACGTTGGTTCCACGCCTCCACCACCAATGACTGCGCTCGCAGGGTTGAGAGCACGTGCACGTCGCAGTCAGCGTTGAGCGTCTTGAGCATCGCCGCCACCGCCAAGACGCGCTCCGCCGCCGTGATTCGTCCCTCGTGGCGCAGCACGCCTTCACCGTCTGCGGCAACAACATTGTTGTTGTTGTTGTTGTTGTTGGTAGAGGAGGAGCTCACGACCGCACGGCTATCTCCATCATCATTCATACCGAGTGAAGAAGATGATGATGAGCGAATCGCAACGTAGTTGGCGGATGATGATGCCTCCTCCATCTCCGATGATGAAGATCCAACGCGATCGAGCAGTTTCTGCTGAAAGGATGGCCGCAATGCGGCGGCAGCAGCGCGGAGCTCCGCCAAGGATTCGCCCGTTGCCGTACCACCAACCACGTACTGATGAGCCTGGATCTGATGCACGAAGGGAAGAACACGCATCATGGAGTAGCGCTCATCCTTCAAGAGGCTGGCGAGACGTCGCAGGCATCGCCGCGTGTGTTGGCCCTCCGACGTTCGCCCAACCTCACGAAGTTGATGCTCCAACACACGCAGCGCAGAAAATGGCACAAAGATGGAGTCGTAATGATGCACGAGCGATTCCATGCGCGGAGAGAGGATGATGGTGTGGTCGAGCACCGCCACACGTCCGTGCGCCATCCAACGCTGCGACGCATCTCCCATCCCGGCCATGCCACGGCTCGCCACCCCAACCACATCTCCCAGACTACTCTCAAAGGTGCGGCAGATTTGCATCGCATCGCTTGGTCGTGGATGTGAAAGGAGGGCATCGAGCAGCGCCACACTCACCGCGGCGGTGGCGCGGATTGGATTCCCCGCATCGCGACGATCGCTCTCCAGCTCGCGGGAGATAAATGCCACCGCCTCGTGATCCAACGTCATGCGAAACAGGTTGATGAGCACGGCGCGATACATAACATCGGTGATGGGCAGCCCGACCGCGTGTGCCTCGGCCACACAACGCACCGTGTGCGCCACGCTACTGGCGTTGGTACGCATCAACGCCTCCAGGCTCTCCTTGGTGGGCTGCACACGATCATCCTTCATGCGGTGATAGAGGAGAACGGCCTGCTGCCACAACCGCCGACCGCCCATCATATGAATCACGGCGTTGTAGTGGCCGCCGGTGAGCTCCACGTTTCCGCGGAGTGCGTCGAGGGTGCGCAGGCCAGCCAACCAACGTGATGGAAGATGTGCGTGTTTCAGCAATCGCAACAGCTCGAGGTATGTAAGGGCGTTTGGTGCGGAGCCCGACGCCACGGCGCCCTGAAAGGCGGCGAGGCCCACCTCCCACTTGCCATGATGGCGGCAGGTGTTTAGAATGGCGTGGAGGCTGTGAGCATCCACAACATGGCGATCTTCCATCATTGTTTTCATGAAGCTCAGGGCCTCACGCCACGCCCCAGCGTTGCGGTGTGCGGCAAGCACAGCTCCATGCATCGTCGGGTGCGTCTTGCCCGCTGCCACCGCCTCCTTCCATACTTTCAAGGCGGTGTGGCTGCGGCGTTGATCATTGGCGTGCGCCATCATCAGGCCGTAGTGGTGCGCGCTGAAGGGATACTGCACTTTGAGCAGAGCATCCATCACAACCTCTGTCCGATCCATGCGCCGCATCGCGCGATGCTTCTTGAGCAGGTCGAGGAGATCCCCACGGCCGAGCTCATTCATTTCGTAGGCGCGCACAACAGCGGCGGGGAGCTGAGTATTTGGGAGCTGCATCAACGTCGCGGTGATGGAGGGCTTGGCGCTGCTCGCGGCATGTACGGCATTTTTTTGTTTGCCGTAGAGGAGATGAGCAACATTAGGCTCGTTGGAGCGGCGATGTTGGCGAAGAAGTCGGCGAGAGGGCTGACCGAACATCATCAACGTGAGCCACAACAACACCTCTCGTGTGGATGCGTGAGGGGAAGTATGTGGTGGCCAACACCTCCGCACACACAGACAGCAACCAAAGAAGTTGGCCTATGCTACTTCGTCAGAACAAAAGATGGGATGGGATAGATGAAAAACACATACATCTCACTTCCTGCAAAGCTCATCGTTCCAGGATATTTCGCCATCCTCCGTTGAACGGAAGAGGTGTTGCTGGCACAATTGCATCATCATTTGGAGGAGGGATAGTTGGTAGAAGATAGATAGATTGACGTAGTTCCGCACGCACAAACCTGTAGCGCTCACCAGATAGATGATGATGATGATGATCGCGGCGAGGAGCATCTTGAAGAAGGACAGTGGTTGTTATTCTCCTGCAAAAAGGAATGGAGGTGGCGCGATGGCGTCAGGGGAGAAGGTAAGAAAACAAATACAACAACCACAACAACAACACACCCGTGCCCACTCATATCCCTCTCTTCGCTTGTGTGGGTGTTGCATGCTCCATCAACATCTTTTTCTTCATTCAGATGAACCACAAAGGCGATGAGATGGAGCTGCTCCTGCTGTTGGATGCACGTCATCCTCGATTGTGCCACCTCTCCACATATACACACATCATCATGCATCATCATCATGATACAGCTACACCATTACACAAGAGAAGCACTTCTCCGCAACACAAACAACATCAACAACAACGAACCCGATAATCTGCCATGACTGGATACTGCCGACGCTCACTCCTTCACACACACATGCGCGCACACACACACATACGTTGTTGTTGCTGCTTCTGTTGTTGTGTTGTGATGGTGATGGCGTCGAGGAGGAGCAGAACTGAATTTGTGCGCCGTGTGCGTTGTGTGTAGATGATGGATCCACCACAACGAACGCATAAAAACAAGCATCCACAGAAAAAAAGAAGAAAAAAACATCACGTTCATCATCATCATCAAAGAAAAAGTGCTGGTGCAGGGTGTATCAACCTCGTCATTCAGGGGATGGAGGCCAGTCTGTTTGTGCCGCCTCTTCATTCACCGTTGCTCAATCGTTGGCCATCAATGAGCTCCACAAACACGTGGAGCTCAGCAGCTGTGCGCCGTCATCGAAAACATCATCAATCCCATCAACAACATCTCTTCATCTATGCTGCTACTTGGCGCCTACACATACATGGAGCATGAGCTAAAACATGAAGGCTGTAGCCCATGATGATGAACGAAGTTATTGTGTTCTTCATCAACACTAAGTGAGGAGATGTTGCGTGTGGGATGTTGGTTGATGATGTGTGTGAGCACGAGAGCAAAAAAACATAATGAGCTGATAACCAACGCCGAGACGATGAAAGTGCATCTACACGACGAAACAAAAGTATTGATATCCCCTTCACGCAATAGGCACACCGTCGCTTCACACTGGAGGGAGGTGGAGGATGTACTCTTCAACGCAGGAGTGCTGGCGCGTGTGTGAGCGCGTGTGGCATGATGATGATGATGTTGTTCTCGAACACAACTAGCACCTCCACACGTACAGAACACACACACGCGCTCAACGCTCCTACGCAGCACATAGCACACAACAGAAGCAGAAGCAGCAGCAGCAGCTGAGAGGGTTGTGCAGTAGTAGAGAGAAGAACCATAGCGCAACATGATGATGTGTGAATGAATCCTCTCGAAAAAAATTGATGTGCGCGTGAGGGGGACGACGGCGCAGAAGATGATGATGATGATGATGATTGCACACGTCAATAGGCGTGCAGCCACAAGGAAAAGGAAGCCAAACACTTGAGAACAGATTGGTATCTACACATGCAAATGATGTACGTACTGGCCTCCTCCTCCACTCACTTTCTCTGTTTGTGCTCCACAAAAACTCATCACACACGCACACACATGACAACACGCATCCATGCATTCTCATCTTCATGCATCTCCACGTGCATCACTCCTCCCCTGAAAGAAGAAAACAACAAGAAAAAGAACAAAAAAATTCATCGTTATCGAATGTGGAGGACCGAAGTCCATCCAGATACGTAGTAAGAGAGTCGGTACAGGCAGCCGGAAATGGTGGTGATGATGATGATGATGATGGATTCTCTTCGCCTTCATCAACTAGAAGAAAAGAAGATAATCTTCATGGATTGACCACATCGCCACGAGCTGGATGCTTGTGAAGGCGTGCGTCGTGATGAACATACAAGAAAAAAAAACAACAACAACCAAAAAAAAAACACACTCAGAATTCGGAGCAACTGGCGTCTAGACTCGCTTCTCCACTCATCAACATACACAAGCTTCCACGCTTACGCTTAATGCGCCATGCGCACCTCCATCATCATGATCATCATCATCCGTCACCTGGAGCACCTTCCCACACCGTTTTTCATTTACCGCCCTACACGACGAACGAGCTCATCGGCGAGACGCAGCACCACCTCGAAGCCCAACAAGGTGTTGCGCTCGATGCTGAAGTCCACGAGAAAACCTTTATCATGCTTCTCTTGAATACGGAAGAGGTACAGCGTCATCACAACAGGATGCGTGGGCGGAGAGCTCGTGGCTGCTGCAGCACCGCCACGGGCGGAGGCGATGGAGCTGGGATTGAGCATCGAGGTGGGATGAGGTGATCGGCGCGGGATGGGCAGTGGTGCGCTCTCCACCATGCGCTTGCCGCCATCGGGGCTCGACGATCCACTGCCGGCAAATGAGCGCCGCTCAGCCCCTCCTTTGCTTGGTTGGCCGATGCGGATCGGGGTGGAGGCGGTGGCGGCGGCGAGGGGGCTCGACGGAAGCGGTGAGAAGGGCTGCGCGTGCACCTCATCCAGCATGGGCCACGTCGCATCGGTGGTGCGGCAGAGGAGCTTGAAGGGGGCGAGCACCTTCCATTCCATGCGAAACAGCCGCAACACATCATACACCGACATGAAGGCTGCATCCGCGCGCTTATCCGTCATCAAACCCACACGCCAGCCGTAGTTGTTCTCCACGAGAAAGCTCTCCTCCTCAGCGGAGTACATCGGGTACTTGCGCGCCACACTTCCCACACGGGGCTGGTCGGAGAGGCTCACGCTGAGCTGCTGCGATGGCACGGCGGTGGTGATGGGGTTGGGCCTGCGTTGGCTGCCGCTCGTGAGAGAGGATTGCGAGCCGGGTCGGTCTACCCCTTGCGAGCCGGAGAGGCCGGTGATGCGGAAGGATCCTTTGCTCAACGGTGTTTGTGTGCGTGGGCTCAGAATCGAGCTCCCGCGCTGCTCAGGCTGGGCAGAGGCAGGAACGAAGCCGCAGGTGTTGTAGGCCAACTTGTTGGTGGTGGCATCGGCGCGATCGAGCAGGACCTCCATCGCGGGGCTCTGCGTCAGCATCAAACCAAGATTCAGCTCGCGCTCCGTTGCCTTGGGGCTGAATCCGGAGGATCTGCCATCCTGACCAGCTCCTGCCGCACTTTGTTGTGATGAGAGGTGTGGGGATCTGCTCCGCTCCTCCATGCCTAGCTCACGTACCTCCGCTGCAATGTCTTTGCGCCGACGTACATCCAACAAGATGTTGTAGGCCACATAGGCGGGCCCGCTGCCCACCTCGAGCTCACGGCGTACATCCTTCTCGCGAATATTGAGCTTCTTGGCACACTCGTTGGCCAAGACGGCCATAATGCGTGTTTCTTCAGGGGTAGCAAAGATGGATTCGTTGTAGGCCAGGCGCATCGGAAGTTTGAGATTAAACCATGCGGCATCACGAATCTGGGGAATCGTCAGCCGCACCAGCGGATCCACGACGAGAATCTGCTGAATGAGCTCCTTCGGGCCTGCCGCCATGCTCGGCGGAATGACGAACTTTCCCTTCTTGATCTTGCTGAAGAGCATCGGGATGCTATCTTCATCGAAGGGCAAGCAACCGCAGAGGAGGGCGTAGAGAATGACGCCACAGGACCACACATCCACCTCAGGGCCGTAGTAGAGCTTGCCAGAGATCACCTCAGGTGCGGCGTAGTTTGGTGACCCACAACTCGTCGTGAGGAACTCACCATCCTTCATGATGTTGGCGAGGCCGAAATCGATGAGCTTCACCTGCAGCCCAGGCCCGAGAAGAATGTTTTCTGGTTTCAGGTCGCGATGCACCACACGGAAGTGGTGGCAGTACTCAATGGCACAGACGACTTGCTGAAAAATGTAGCGTGCCTCTGGCTCGCGAACACGCCCCTTTTGCACGATGTAGTCGTACAGCTCACCGCCCTCGATGTATTCCATAATGAGGTACATGTCTGTTGGGGTGGAGATGACCTCGTAGAGGCGGCAGATGTTGGGGTGTGAGAACATGCGCAGGATTTCAATTTCACGGTGAATCTTCTTATCCATGTTGGCCGACTTCAGCTTCTGGCGGTTGAGGATCTTGATGGCAACGTACTCCCCCGTGAAGAGGTGGCGGCCCTTCTTCACTTTGCCAAAGCTACCACGGCCGATAGTCTCGCCAACGGCATAATTGCCAACCACCTGCTCCGGCACGGACTGCGATGGAGCCGCACGTGGCCGGCTTCCACTGGCGGCCGATGATGATGATGCGTGGGCCGACATGGACACGACGTGGATCTCAAGACGGGTGGGTGGTGGTGAGCGAGGTGCAAGAAAGTTCTGAGGAACAAGGTTCTGAAAACCTGCGGAGGTGTAACAGAATGGATACAGACAGGGAGCGCACACTCAAAGAAAAATGGGGTTGATGATGATGTTGGTGTTGGCAAATATGTTGTTTTATTCTTCTTTTTTTTTTTGTTATATTCGCGCAACCACCAGGAATTGAATGGCCTCCTCAGCTACAATGTAGGAGTGCGCGTTGTTGTGTGTGTTTGCCGGGTGGAGATGAACCACGAGATGGTCTTCGCCAAACAATCCACGAGAAGGTGAATAAATGTTGAGCGCAACGCGTGTAAAATGCTTGCTGGGTGCCTGCACACGAGAATATGAGACGTAGTGAGCCCCACTCACTAAAGATAGCTGTGTGTAGAAGAAGATGCTAAGGTGCACGCGTACAGATAAACCGTTCTCAACGAGTTCTAGTGTTGCCAGCACAGATTCGTTGTTGTTGGTGACTGATGGGGCCAATGACGTGTCTTGTTGGAGGATGCCCTTCACACCCACACGGATGTTTGATGGACCTGAAGTTCGGCAAACACAGCAGCACCAACTTGCACCTTTCGCCGTTAGCCAATACAAGGATCCACGAACACACGAAGAAATGAAAAATAATTGGCGTAGAACTTCGTTTTGGGTGCTGAATAAGATGGCCGTGGGCAGAGCGCGTGTGGGAGGCCAACCACGTATGAAATGAAAGAAGAAGACGAAGTCGCAGCAACAACACAAGGAGCACAACAATTTTTGGCCGTCGGGTTGCTTGGGGATGACGATGTGTGCGTGCGTGTGTGCAATGCGTGGGGGAAGTGTGGTTGTGATCAAGCAACAACTCACGACGAGGTCGCAGGAGGGTTTCCTCTTCGACGAGTGACCGGTGGACGTAGAAGCAGCTTTGCTAAGGTACTGAAGAAGAAGAACCACAACAAAGGAGATGAAGAAGATACATGTGTTCGCGTGCATAAGCACCAAGCCAATGATGATTGGTGACGAACAGAAATGATGATGATGATGATGATGATGATGATGAGCGCCACGCCCATCCACACACAACAACGGATGTAGTGGTGAATGCATCCCCCATTCACCATCCGAGCTCACCAAACACACGAACATGTGTGCCAACAACTCTAAGCATGCCACACACAAGTTAGAAGCACAGCAGCACCCATCCACGGGATAGGTGGAGGCATCATACCCGAAAACAGCTGTACGTGAGAAGCACCTCCTTCACGCACCATCTCGCGTTGCTTGCTCCGCCCCAATGGTGCAGATGGGATTGGCGCAATCGCGCAGAAGATGTGGCACAATTTCCTCTAAGTGATTCGTCGGGTGCTCCAGATTTCCCTGCACCAACTGCATCAGCAACCGTCGTGGGCTAAATGGCCGTGTGAGGATATCCACCACGACCAAAAAATCTGTCATGATGCTCTTCAAGGGCAGCGGTGTTGGCTGCACGGAGAGCAGCACCGTGTGGCTGAGTGCCTCACGTCGATGAATGGCCTCTCCAGCTGGCACACGCACACGTCGCGCCATGGTGACGATGGGCGATGAGAGCGCCACACCGCCGTGGAGGTGCCGTTGGTTGGTGCACCAATATCCAATCGGAAAGAGTGGGAGGTAGAGGAGGGCGAAGGCGGCACTTACCAGCACCTCCTGCGCGCACCACACACTCGTTTGGATGATGGCGTAGTAGGCGTAGTAGGAGGCCAACGTGGGGAGGAGGAAGACGGTGATGACCCCGAGAAAGGTTGCCATGAGCATCTGATCAATGTGAAACTCAAAGACATCGAAACGGTTGCGGAGTGGGTTGTACTTCATGCCACGGAATTGGTAGAAGAGGCTGGCGAGGAGGGGCTTCGTGATGCGCCAGGGCAGGGCGGTGGCGTGGTAGAGGAGGCGGATGTGCAGCGAGACGAGGCCGGTTAAATCGGCCACGACGGCGGCGCTCAGGCTCGCCCCGAAGCAGGAGGTGATGAGGATGAAGTAGTAGCCCGGCACAACCCAGAGATACTCGGTGGAGTTGGCGTTGGGTGTGTCGGGGGCCATCATGCTCGGCTGCCAGCGCATCGCCGCATCCCACCACTTTAGCACCCCACGTGCGAAGAAGCAGAGGGCGATATTCAGATCCTCGTTGAACTTCAATCCCGCAGGCCAGCCGCCGTACCAGCGCATGTACGCGTCGTGGAGCTCAAACAAGAAGTAGCGTGAGATGTTGTGGGAGGCGGCGTAGAGGCTCGGTCCACCGACAACAAGGAGGGTGATGATGAGCCAGCCAAACACGGCATCGAGCACTGCACGTGAGGCCCAGCTCCAGTAGCACACCGCCCGCGCTCCTACGGTGGGATGAACGTGGTGTGGCAGCGCAGGATGTAAGCCACATACCTGTGTCTTTCCTTGGAGCAACGAGATGAGATTAACCATCTCACGCAATCGAAGCTCCGCCACCGTCACCGTCCATGAAAGATGGTTGTATCGCGCGAGGAGCTCCACCGTGGCCATGATGAAGGCCATGGCGAGACCCAGGATGTAGTAGGTCGGACCATCGTGATCCAGCTCACCGCTCGGCACAATGGGCCGCACCGGTGCTTCGCCCTGGATGGCACGTCGTACCTTCTTTCCGGCGTGGCTCATGGCGAGCATCACGCTCACTTCAGCCGCATCGCTGCTCAAGGGAAAGCGCAGCCGTGGCGCCACACCGGCTTGAGGCCCGGGCCCATCCTTCATCGGCATCTTATCCACCAAAAACTGCGAGAAGCTCATCGCGGTAGCGGGAACTGACTTGCCCATCTCCTCGCTATCCGCCGTGCTCATGCTCGGTGCTCCTTCCATCCCGTGGCGCTCCTTCTCTTTTTCTGCCTCGATATGGCTGGGCGTGGTGGCGCCGGCGAGCTCATTGATGGAGATATGAGCGGTGTTGCGTGGCTGGAGCACCTCACGTGGGGCGGCCTCAGCGACCATCACCTCGGGCAGCAGCACACCTTCCAGGTTCGATCGTGCACGATGTAGGCAGTGTGGCCGTTTGCCCGCCTTCATCGCGCGCAGCCCCTCAGGGCCGTAGATGGAGGTCGCGCTGAAGTAGCTCGGTGATGGATGAAAGTGGTTGGCCGGCGTACAGCGAATGACGTGGAGCTGGCAGGGCTGCACGCGGTAGCCGCAGCACCACACCTCCTCCAAAATCGGGCCATGTTGGTTCTCCGCGAGCTCAATCCAAAGATTAAATCGATGGCGTCCTTCACTCATAATGACGTGTTGCTGCTCTTGGTTGGCGGCAGTGTTGGCCTGTGCAGCACCTCGGATGTAGCCCAAAAACTGCAACGCGTCGTAGGGAGGGCAGTGCTCCGGCTCCTTGTAGTGGGCGAGCGTGCTCTTCACCGCGGTGAGCTGCTGCTCCGCATCGGCGAGGCGGGGCTGGCGAAGGTAGCCGGCCACCACGACGGAGAGGCCGCGGGCGTTCCAGCCAACAATCCAGCCGCCACCTTCTTCAATCACCGGCTTCCCAAAGGGCCACAAGAGCGTACAAACCTCCGATGCCGCGTTCATGTGCCTGCGAGAGAGAGAGTGTGTGTGTATGTGCGTACTGAGCCGATCTCAGCACAGTGCAGGGGGTGAAGTACCTACTAGCGAAGAAAACAAAAGAGAGTTATGATGATGATGATGATGATGATGATGATGATGATGCAGCCTGAAGCAGCTCACCTCAGAGAGTTCTCTTTCCAACATCATGCCAACACACAAATTATTCTCTTTTTCACAGATCATTGATGCCACCACCAGAGAGACACACAACGCACAACACGCATCACGTGCGAGCATGTGTGTTGCCACATCATTCCTCATCCTCGTCGAAGCCAAAGCCCGACGCGAAGGGATTCACGTCATCGGAAGGAAAACTCAGAAATGTGGCGCCGCTCGTGTTGATGCTCGAGTTGGTGGGGTCCATCGTCGTGGCTGGAGGCACCTCCTCATCGAGAACGCCGTCATTCACTGCATCAACCACAACATCAGTTACTTCATCTTCGGTGGGAAATGAGTGGAAGGAGCTCATCTGCTGCTCCTCCTCCTCCTCGTCTTCCTCACCGTCTTCGAGCTCAGCCTCTTCATTTTCTTCGTCTTGTTGCGGCCCTTCTGCATCTGGATCATCATCGTGTTGCGGCGCATCTACGGCATCCTCCTCCATGATTGGCCCCTCTACGGCATCTTCATCGGCAAACATCGGCACATCATCAACGAGAGCATCGCCAATAGCAGGTGCTTCATCATCTTCAGCTACTTGTGCTGCTGCCGCTGCTGCTTCTGCCTGTTCTTTCGCGAGTGTTTCTGCTGCTTCAGCTGCTGCCTGTGCTTCCGCCTCTTTGGCGCGACGTGCCTCCTCCAGTGCTTCATTTGCTTGCTGCAGGCGACGTAGCTCCTCCTCGTGTGCAGCGATGCGCTGCATCAAATCTGGCTTGGCCACGTTTGTGATGGTGGCGAGCGCAGCCACTGCCGCTGCATGACGTTGATGAAGTATGTGGGACTGTGCAGTGGCAGCACATGCCACCTTCAGCCTCGCGCGCAGTTCCTCCACCTCCGCTTCCTCTGCCGCAAGCCTCTCCGGCGCGTCGCTGATGTTGATGCGGCTGAGCCACTCGAGCTGAGCCGTCATGGCGGTGATGGCATCCGCATCGTCGGCCCAACGTTGTGCCTCCTCCGCCTGTGCTCCATCATCTCGCGCACGGGCGAATGTGGGAAGTACCTCCTCCTGCGACGAGGTTGGTAGAGCTGGGAGCAACACAGAATATGTCCTTGGCTGATCATCATCATCATCATCATGATGCGTTGTGGAGACGAGTTGCTGCATCGCACGAATACCTCCGCAATCCACCGACATGAGCTCCTTCACCAACGCAGGAAGAGCCTCTGGAAACGCCGGCGCAGCATCAATCTGTGCGAGCTGCAGCGTATCAGCCGCCCCAACGTGCTGCACGAGCTGCAGGACTTCATCCACCATGTACTGATGAGGTTGGTGGCAGCGCAGATGGAGCTGGGCCATCATCGCTTCAGCAACACGCACCACCTTTTCCATGCACTGGTGATAGTCGCGGAGGATGCTGTCTTGCATTCGAAGCAAGTGATGATTGTTGGTGTTGGTGTTTGGCAGAGATGCTGAAGATGACGATGATGGTGTTGTTGTTGCTGTTGCTGATGGTTGCATGAGGAGAGCGGCGGTGTTGTTGTTGTGTGCGAGGCTACAGTTGGCCGCCAGTTGTGCAGCGAGAGAATGCTGCCGCGACGCGATGGCCTCACGACTCTTGAGAAGACGAGCAACCATCGATGAGTACGTGGATGATGCACCAGCTACCCCAACCTCGGCCAACACAGAAGCCAACGTGTCGTGGCATCCACGCAACACCTCAGCTAGCACTGCTCGGTGAAGCACAACCTGCCCACCGTAGAGCTGACGATGATCTTCATCACCTTCATTGTTCGTGTTAAGGAGCGGGTCGGAGCCAAATTCAAGCACACATCGACGTCGCAGCAACAACATTTCCTTCATGAGCCCATCGCGGAGCCCTTCTAAGCTTGCCACACGTGCTTCTGCATCACGAAACGACCCATCCATTGTTGGTGTTGATGCATTCATCAATGGTAGCATCATGCTCATTCCTTCAGTACGCTGTGCGAGATGCTTTGCCACGAGCAGCGTGCCAAAATGGTGTAGGCGACGGCGCAGAAGCTTATTCTGCACCACCTCAACCTGTTCCTGCATCACCTCACGCGATGACATGAGGCCAACTTGATCGAGCAAACGGCGTTGTGCGGCAAGCAAGGAGCATTCACCCGCGGTGATGATGTACGAGCGGAGATGCTCATGCACCTTCTCTCGCTGCTCCACCCCACGTTGGCGCTGCTGCGATAGCCGGAGAAGCCCTTCAGATATGCGCTGAAGCTCCGTTTGCATGTTCGTCATGGCCTGATGAATGATTGGATCGTGGGCAACGACAGACAACACGCCAGAAAGTTGTTTGGATACTTCAATCGTTTGAGAAATGAAGCGTAGCAGCTCCGCCCGAGATGATGATGATGATGATGATGCCGTGGCATATGATGACGATGATGATGGTGGTGGAGGCACCTCAGCATGGGCTGCAGTGCGCAGCTCCTGCAAGCACTCCACGAGGTCTGTAGCACATGGTGTCATGGACGGAGGCGTTGACCCGCCAATTATGATCAACGTGTGCTGCAAGACGTGGTTGGTGAGCTCCGCTGTGGTGATGGCGGCATGCAGCTCCGCGGAGGCAACAGAGAGCGCGGCTGTGGCTGAAGAAACATCGCACATGTTTGATGATGATGGTGCAGCCTCCACTTCTTCAGCAGAAGCATGTGTGGTACACCATGCCTCCCCCATCGCCATGTACTTGGTAATGATGCCTGCCTCGTGCAGCGCGAGACGATACTTGAAGGAGAAGAGCTCCACGGCTGAATCCTCTTCTGCCTCCAACTCCGCCACGCGTCGAGCCGCCTCCGCGAGAAGTTGTGAAGCATCATCATCGTCATGCTCCTCCTCCGCGGTACATCCATGATGATTATCCGCATCATCAACATCTGGTTGTTGTTGCGGCTCTTCCTCCGTGCGCATCGCACAAGTTGGCATCATCATTTCGTCTGGAGCACTGCCATCCTCCTCCTCGCGCTCTCGCTTGCCACCACCAGCCAAAGATGTTGTTGGCACTACCTCTGGTGTAGATGCACTCATCCTTGCTACTTCTAGTGATTGGGCTACTACCAAGATGAGAAAGAGAAAAATATCCAACATTCAATATCATGACGAGTACCTCACGCACTTGCGGAACACAGCCACACCAAACACACCAACACAATTATGCACTCATCAAGTCAGAAGCAAACAACAACCACGACAGCTACAACTACTTCATCCAAAAGGTGTGTTCGCCCACTCACAGACTTCCTCTCTCCTCATTCTCTGCACGCGCATCAAACAACAACGATGCTGCAAAAAACAAGAAAAAAAAGGGGGAGCAGAATTCAGTTAGAAGAGGAGAGGGCCTTATCATCATCATCATCCGTCGCACAGACACATTGAGGCCATACTCCAACCACAACCAAAAAGAAAAGAAAAAAAGCACGCATTTATTGGTACACGAAAAGGATCGTATAAATAAAATCATTTTGAATTTTTTTTTGTTGGGAGAGGTGCGTGAGTAGCTCACACACGGAAGCTGCCGCTGGTCTGCGGCGTTGATGAAGCAGCACACAAAACGTTTTGCGTCTTCGTCGGGATGTTGTGCATCCATCTCCCTCGACGATGTAGATGAATGTACCAGAAGTGCAGAACATGTGGGTCTGCCTGCTGAGCTTCATCACAACACCGCAGTCATGTTGTGTAGCAGATTCTGTTGATGTATGCCAAAGAAAAAAAACGAGGCAATACACAATCATCGCTACAACTCTCAGGTGGGGGAGGGGGAGAGAGAGACTGTGCGTATCCACTGCAGGCATGCCGCACAGACACATCGTCATCCGTCGTACGCACAGGCGAAGTACGCCATCATCATGAGTGATTGCACAAGCACTAGCTACGTCTGGAGTGGATGATGGAGATGGGGAGGTACACACAACTCTGGAAAATCTTCACAACAACAACGCAAAGCAAAGAAAAAACATCAACAACAACAACAAGATACAAAAAAACAACAACAACAGCAACAACACCGCATTCGCGTCAATCATTCGCTCGTTCCGCTCACCAAACATCATCACGGATAGGCCAATCAGCGCTGTGGAGGAGGATGCCGAATTTGGTGGCGAGGGAAAACAACAACAACAGCAACAAAAACACATCCACGCCGATGGGCATGAGCCACTAGCAGCATTCGCGTTTCCTTGCACAAAACTTCGCTATCGTTCTTCATCGTAGTGAGAAGGCCACAAGCGGCCACCTCATGTTGCTGATGATGAATGGCTCATCCACACACACGTTGCCATCACCACGACAAAGACAACATCAAAATTTGTTTTGTGTGTTGATGAATGAGTGAAGTCACATCGCATCGGCGTGAAAAAAAAAGAACAACGAAAACGAGGTCAGTGGCGCATCTTTTCTGCACGTCAGAGGAGGCGTTGGCATAGCTACGGCTTAGGTAGGATAGGACTTAGGGAGGTACACCCTGTGGATGCTTGTGTATGTATGTGTGTGTGTTTGATGATGCATGTGTGCAGGGGTGCGTTGGTTCGTCTGCAAAAAAAAAAGGAGAGCGTTGCTGTGAAGCAGAGTACTCGACGCACATGAGATGATGGAGGCACCGAAACATAAGCCAGACATCATCATCATCATCATCATCTCATCATAAAATATGTTAGCTGGTGCGCGTACAAATGTTTCGTACTTCTGCAACATGATGGCAGAAGTATGAAACATATCATCGAATGCGCTGCTGTTACGTGTACCTCAGCCATCCTCCATCACCACAATTTTCACCACATTTTCGTGTTCGCACGCAAAAAGAAGAAAAAAAACACAAAATGATGCGCGATGGCCATCCGCTGACGCCTGCATGCCACTCCTTCACAGTCTAGCATCATCGTAGCCATCTATGTTGCGCGTGAGATGCACATGAGTGATGCAGAGCAGGAGTCAATACACGCACACACAAGGCAACAACGAGGAGAGAACTTCAGTATCGATCTATGATGTTGTTGTTGTTGTTGTTGTACTCATCACCACAGCCAAAAACAAATGATGAAACAACAAAGACATGATCGGTGGCACCATCACACACACGACGAAGAAAGAAAAACGAAAAAAAAACTGGCAGGACGGAGGATGAGGAGATGATCATCAAACAAAAAGTAAGAATATCCCCACCAAACATGCACGATATACCGTGTTATTCATCCATCCGGACCAACAATCGTGTGTGTGCGTGTGTGTGCTACGCCAGCGCACGCGATGCATCCGCCGCACCAATCTCTATCTTGTCGCTTCAAAATAGTGTTTCTTTTAACTGTTTTGTTAGTTGTTGTTGTTGCTGTTGTTGTTCGCGGTTGTGCGTGAAGTGAGTATGCAGACGCACTCCACCACACACGTATGTTGTGCGGAGGAGATGGATGAAGGGAGGAGATAGAGTTGTTGTTTTGGATGTTTTCGTGATGAAACAACCACAAAATGAGGAGTGGGTGGGGGAGGTACTGCTGGCTGGATGCTGTTCGATGGATGATGATGAGTGTCTGTGTGTTTCGCACAGCCACAATCATCATCGTGCGCGAACATCACCTTCGTCTTTTCCTTTTCACGACTTACGTACACGTTGTTTGGATGGAATGGGGGAAAGTTAGAGGGTTGGGGGGAGGTGCATGGCAATCTATCATAAGCATGCGCCGGATGAATGCTTGATCGGCACGACGTGGAACTCATGGCCATCTTGATACATTATCCTCCAGACAAAACAATCACTGTTCTTCATTCTCGTGCAACATCCAAACCTACACATGACCATGCCAATATCATGTGTGCTGTGAATCAAGACGGAACTCATCCATCTTCGTTTCCTACACATCTATCTTTCTCTCTCTCTCTCTCTTTTTTATGTGTGTAGGTTCTGGAGGCTAGGATGTCTTGGCCAACACCGCCTGTTTCTCCTTCAGGGCACGTATGAAGAGCTCATAATCTGCCGTGGCGTGTTTGGCCAGTTGCAGTGAATGGCGTGTTGCACCATCAATGATGGGGCTACGGATGCGTCTGCAGGGCACCTCCATCTCCTTCTTCACTCCAGGACTGCGATAGCTCTGCCCGCCATCCTTCATCTTCTTGTTGTTTGTTGTTTGTGAATCGCCACTCACTGGCGTTTCAAGCGGAGATGCGGGTGAGGGGTGTGGCGACGATGAGGAAGATGCCTGCTGCCACACAGCTGTACTGGCAACGATGTTTGCCTCGGGTTTCTGCGCGGCGGCGGTTGAGCAGCTGATGCACGCACAACCTGACGAGGTGGCTGGGTGAGATGCCATACTACCTCGTCCGGCGGAGTTGTGTTGGCGACTTCCGCTTGTGCTGCTTCGCCTGCTGGAGATGTACTGCGCCGCTGGCGTTGATGTTGGCACAATGACGCTGACAACTTGAGCGGTGGAGCATTTGGAGGTGCGAGAGCCTGCGCCGGAGTTGGTGCGTGAGCTCGGCGATGTGAGGCAGTTTTCAGATCCGCTGGACCACGACCCGTTGCTCCTGCCGCCATCCCCGCCGCTGCGCTTCACGAGGATGCCAATCGGCGAGGATGAGGAAAGGTCGCAGCCGAGCGGCGGGCTCGATGGTGAGGCCCTCGCGGAGCCGTCGTGGAGGTTGGAGAAGTGTGGGGCCATGGCATGCGGTGAGCTCGCCTCCCACACCTCGTTGTTGGCAGCACCACCGCTTCCTCTGCCGTTGCTACATCCGCCGCTATTTTGTGCGCGATGTGCGCAAGTGCCAACAGGGGTGATTGCCTCCTCCTCGCGGAGCTCATATGGCATCCACTGAATGGATAACACACCCCGTGTGCTGCGTGAGTTGGCTCCACGTGGTCTTGATGAGGCGGGCATGGGGCCTCCAGATGCATCGCGGAAGCCCGTGGAGGTGCGTGGGGCGATGTTGTCGTTGACGTGTTTCGCCACCTCATCCACAAATTGCACGGAGCCCATCCACGTCGCAGAGACGGCGCTCTCCGAGCTCTCATCCACGGCACTGCCGCAACTACGCTGGGTAGTGAGGGGCACCACCATGCGGAAGTTATTGGTGGTGCCGTTGCTGTTGTTGTTGTTGTTGGAGGTGCGTTGCACTTTGCTATCCAGTCGCTTCGCCGCCAATCCGCGTGAGTGGCGCATCATGTTGCGCGCATCAAAACTTGTGTTGAGGAGTGTGCGCATATTCACGGTGTCGGAGCAATCGCTGCCAGAGCCATCGTGGAGGAGATGTGCCTCGCCGCCAGCGGTGGCGGGAAGACGTTGCCCGTGGCGGTTCGCATCAGGGCCAAACAACGTTTTTTCCTCCGCCTCGGAGTTGGCGTCGTCTGACTCGAGCGAGAAGAGGCTGCTGCCCAAGTGCTCCTGATCAGAGAGCTCACGGCGGTGGTTGGAATCAATGGAGCGACTGGGATCGTGCACGATGGGCAGTTGATGGTGTTGCTGCTGCTGTTGTTGCTGAATCATCATGGCCATCATTGTGCTACAACTAATACCCTCTTTAGAGATGGGGAAGCTACTGGCTGCCGCCCCCGGCCCATCTGCGCCACCACGACCGGTTGGCGAGCTCGTGAGCGTGAGCGGTGAGTTCAGCATCGGCGTCTTGTTCGTGGAGCCCATGGAGATGGTGGTGTTGGCGGGGCCAACACGCAGGGAGGAAGTGGATGGAGGATAGCGCGAGGAGTGCGAACCATCTAATCGTTGTGAGGTGGGAATCATGCCTTGCTCCACCACCGCACCGCGGGTGAAGCCGCCGGATGAGCTCCGTGGGCAGGAGCTGCCGTTGTTGTGCGCTTCATGTTGCAAGTGAGCCGGGATCGATGCCACCCGACCAGGCAATCCACCGTGGAGGTGATTATCAAACATGCGGGCGTTGCTAACCTTGCGATGATGGCCGCCGTCCGTGGGCTCAACTCCAGCAGGGGGGCGGGACGGCGCACTCGAGGCGGTGGAGGGCGCGTGTTGGTGCGACGGCTGTGTTGTGCGTGGGTCTGCGGCCGCCTTTGGCTGTGAGATGCCCATCCTTGAGAGATGCCAGCAACACAACAACAACAACTAGGAATCACCAAGAAAGGAATGTGTGTGTGTGTGTGTGTGTGTGTGCTGGTGCGGATGTGCTACGAAGGGTCCTGGCGGAGGCGATCCACAACGCACACGTTGGCCAGTGAGAAAAAAAAACGTACAAATCGCAAATCTTCACCGATCACCGACAATGACAAAAATTCAACGTTGAAACACGCAAAAAAGAAAAAAGATGAAACAATGATCCCCCGTGCGTCCTAAGTTATGACGCACACCGAGTGAGGTGTGCGCGAGATACGATCTTACACACAGGAACAGGAGCCCAGAGATGTTCGCAATGTGTTTGTATGTGTGTGTGGTGCTCCTCCGCCCCTCCAGCAGCGGTCGTGCGGGTATGTGGGGTGATGTGGCGGGCAGGAGGATTTGGCGTGGGTAGCGCAGAGGCTTTTTGTTGGAAAAGCCCTCCACAAAACCTACAACGAAACCTTCCAAGACGACGAGAATGAAAAAGAAGAATGTGTACGTATACATGTGTGTGTGTGTGTGTGAAGCAAGGATCACCGCAGTGAGCATCGTTGTTGTGTGTTGTTTTGTGTGTGTGGGAGGTAATAGGAATGGAGCTACCCCTCAGCGCCAACCCACGGCATTAATCAGATTATGGCAGCATTCTTCATCATCAACGCCACAGCGGAGGAGATGTGTTGGAAGTAAGGCTGCCCAATTAGTCGGCAGAAGTTTCATCGAGACAACGATGCACGTGTGAATGTAGTGCTAAGCCATCATCCTGGACGGGGAAGTGCTCGTGCGCCCCAGCCATCTCACGATGCGGCAGCACGGCGCTGATCAAAGTCCGCCGCCATCGCCTGCTCGAGCTCCACGCAGAGTCGTCGGTAGTCCGCCGCGGTTTTCTCCGCACGTTGGAAGTCGGCGGCCGGGCGAACACAAGACGCAATCGCAGCACATTGTTGGCCCACCTCACGCAGCCACTGCAACAGTGGAGTTACTTCATTCACGTCGTCAATGGGGCTATCGTACTCATCACCCTCGTCCATGGCGAGGCCAACATTCTCATCATCGAGGTCTGCCTCACTGACATCGTCGTACACCTCGTTGAGATCATCTCCGCCGTCCACGCCCAACACCTCATCATCGTTGAGATCCACATCCTCCACCTCCTCCTCCTCACCGCGACGAATCTTGTCAAGATTAACCACCGCGAGCTGATTGCGCGCCTGAAGGAGCTCCTCATTTGTAAAGATGCAATACTGGATGAGTGCCACAGATGGTGCAGCATGATGGGCCATGAAGTTGGCTGCCGCACCCACCATGGATGCGGAGGAGGTGGTGGCCCCGCTCGCGACGGACGCCATTACCCGTACCAGCGAGCTTAGACCGAGCGCAATAACCTTGCGAGTGAGGATGGAGAGCTGCTCCACCACCTCCGCCGCCTCATTGCGTGTCTTTGCAGATTTTTTCTTGCCCGACTTCGGTGCGGCGGAGGAGGATGTGGCGTACACGGCGGCAATCTCTGGGAAGTCGGTGAAGCATCCGCCAAAAAACTGAAACATGGCGTCAAAGAGGTTGGGATAGGCACCAGCCTGCACAATGAGCTCCATCGTGGTGGCTGCATCGTAGAAGAAGGCGTCCATCACGGCTGCCAAGCACCACAGGCGAATACGCACATCACCCACGGCGATGTCGGGATGCACGAGCGCGCGGAGCAGCAGATGCAGAAAGCGGGGCAAATGACGATCAAAGATGCCCGGGTGCTTGATGGATTGATGCAGCATGGCCTCAATGAGCTGTGCAGGTGCGAGCTGGCACTCCGTCGTGCAAACCACCCCACCCACCAACATCTTCTCGCACACGGCGTAGGTGGCCTCCATCACCTCATCGTTGCTCAGGTACTCCACCGTCGCCCCGGAAACGAAGTTATCGAGCACCTCCTCGACGGTGCTGAAGAAGTCCACGCCGATGCCACTCTCCACGGAGCCAAAGACGAGTGGCAACATCGCCCACAAGTCGGCGGAGATGGGCTTCGTGAAGGTAACGACGTGGAGCAGAATGCCGAGGCTCTTATCCAAGAAATCAAAGCAGTCGGGCTCACGCAACACACGCTCCACCATGCGGAGTACATCCGGCCGCATCGCCGCCAACGCCTCAGGTGCTTCTCCACATGACGTTACGACGGTGAAGATGGCATCGAGAAGAGCATCCGCGCTGAAGGCGGCGCGTTCGTAGGCGCTCATGTTGGCCTCCACGTCACCGCCGTCTTCCTGTTGTTGAAGATCAAAGGTGGTGGCGAGGAAGTGTTGCGTGAGGCTACTGCCCAGACTGCCCATCACGGGTGTGAGCTCCGGCGCAAAGTGCGTGGCGAGATGAAGAATGACGGTTGGTACGTAGGTTGTATGGACTGTATTAAGGAAGGCCATGCACTCCTGCACCAAGGGAACGAGGATGGGCTGCAGGTAGGGCCGTGCGTGCTTCATCTCCAACAGGGAGCACATCATATCAATGGCAGAGAGGCGCACGCGAGCATCGGCATCCCCAACAAGTGAGCAGCACATCTGCATGAAGGAGGCAAAATCTTCCTCAGTTGGCATCGGAACCTTCGAGTAGCGCTGAGCCACGACGATGGCCTTGCAGCGGAGGGCGATGGAGGCCACATTTGGCTGAAGGCGTGGGGCCACGAAGCGCATCAGCACCTGCGCCATTTGCGTAGTCCAGATATCTGGCACCTGGCGGAGATACTTGCGGAGGATGGAGAGGAGGTGCAAGAAACCAAAGAGGCGCGGAAGGTTCTCTGGCGTATCAGGCTGGCTGAGCCCGCTGGTGAGCACGCCGAGGAGCTCCTGCAACAGTCCTGCGGTGTCGTGAAACTGCTTCTTGCCACCGAGCATGGAGAGGATGGCGTTGGAGGCGGCCTGGCGTTGCGTGAGCTCACCATTCCCAACACCCTCCTCCATCATGTACTGCACGAAATCTGAGAGGTTGTCGGCGTCGGCGAAGACTTCTTCATCTTCGGCGTTGTGGCAGAGGTAGGGGAAGAAGAGCCCCTCAATGATGGCGAGGGCGTGTGGGCGGAGTGCCGTCGTGAAGAGGCGCTCGTCGAGGGTGCAGAGCTTCAGAAAGCGGATGGCGAAGAGCTCACTCTTCTTGTGCATCGTGCGGTCCTCCTGTTGGATGCAGAAGGAGAGCCACTGGCGCCACACAGCCATGAAGGGCTCCGCCATGGTTTGACGGAAATGTGCGGCAAATGGAGCTGGCTTTTTGCGTCGCGTGGCATCGTTCATGATGCTGAAGGTGGTGGATGCGATGCGCTTCACACAGCGCACGTACTCCGAGTAGGTGGCACCGCCAGCGGCCACGGCTCGCGCATGGTGCTGCTCTGGGAAGGCTACCCACAGCGCCGTCCATGCATCCAAGGCGTTGCCAGGAATAGTTTTGGCAGAGGTTTGTTGCAGTGCCGTTTCCGACACACACTCCATGAGCTTCAGCACCATGCGAGATACTCGGAAATCATCGTAGGCGAGGTAGCGCGGCAACATGGCCACCAGCTCGCCACACACTTCCAGCTTCACCTCCATCGGCTCTAAATGAACCGTCTTGTAGCGTTTGGCGTACACGTAGAGGAGCTCCAGGGCGGCGATCGCATAATCAGCTGGTGTTTGCGCGATGTTCTGCGAGCTGGCCTCCATCATGGGCAGCAGGCGGTCAACGTAGCTCCACTCGAAGCCGCTCATGAGGGTGGCGGAGATGGCGATGAGCACGCGTCGGTGCGTCGCGGGCACGGTGAAGATGCCATCAAAAATAGTTTCTTCCATCGCCAACACAATGGTTGGGCTGCTCTGCAGAATGCTATCTGGTGTGGTGTGCGTGAAGCAATTCTTGGCGTAGAGGAGGGCCGAGAGGCTCTGCGCGGGTGCGAGAGTGCTGGTGGTGCCGGCCAAGAGGAGGGCAAGGAGGTGCTGTGGTGCCTCGGCGGAGGTGAAGATGCTCTCCAACCTGGCCGTGGCGTCGGTACGCTCCTCCTTATTGCCGTGGTAGGCCTGGTGCAGAAGCTGCAGCAGCATCTCCACAACGGCGTCGGTGCTGCTCATGGCTAGTTTCAGCAATGTTTGTGTGTGTGCTGAGTGTCTTGTGCGCACGAAAAGAATCGTGTGAAGATCCCCGCAACTCGGTTGACTACGAAAACAAAGCTTCGGAAGAGATCATGAAGAACAAGAAAGAGGTGATGAGGATGTATGTGCTTGTGCTTCGTGGCACAACAACAGAAACAACAGTAACTACACGAAAACACACATGTGGTGGATAGAGTTGGGTGTAGGTGCGCCATTGATAGGAACCCTCAAAGCAAGTTGGTGAGGGGAACACGATGATGAAGAGCACCACATCATCACGGAACATGATTCTGTGGTAGCTCATCCATCCTAACATACTACTTTACATGCATACTTGTTGTGTCGGTGCCATCATGAATCTCTGCGTGTGTGTGTGTGTCTTGGTATCTCTACTCCCACTTCATGAGCCCCATCGCGTTGTACGTCAGTGGACGATTATCCGTGGCAAAGGGCGTTGTCTTGGATGGATCCGCGGGGTCAAAGGTGAGTCGTGGCGCAACCTTCTGTAACTTGTGGTGCTGCAGGGCAGAGGCTGGGAGGTACTTCAGTGGAGAGAGGGGCCGGCGCTTGAGGGAGTGCTCTGTACGAAGTACGCGGCTGTCCGCCACGAAGTGTGGCAGCGCCGTCGAGGCGTACGCAAGACGGCTTGCATTGTTTTGGAGATGGTGTTGGAGCTCTTCATAGCTCATGGAGCGCGGGGCAGGGCTCGTGGGAGAGCCCGATGGTGCCGAGGAGCGACTTGCTGCGCGGGAGTTGGGGCGGGCGTGCATCGCCGCCATCGTGGGTGGCAAATCATGGGTGGGGAGGGCCTGGCGGAGCTCGGGAAGGTGCTCTGGATGATGGGTGCCGAGGTGCTCCAGCAAGGTGCGTCGGGAGCGGCTATCAGAGTAGTTGGCGGCATGGAGCGGGATCTCCTCTGCCTCCATATGCACCACACGCACCTCGGTGATGCCGATGCCACTTACCATGCGCACCGCCAACATGGGTGTGTCTGCGGCACGATGATGTGCGGCCTCCGATGATGCCGCCGCCCCATCGGTTGCAGCATCCATGGCAGGGAATGGGATATAAATCATCTCCGCGTCCTCACCCTCGGCATCCACCACCTCCACATTGATCTCGTCTTGCTTCGTCGTGGGCATGCTGCCGCTCATGCTCGGGTGAAGGCGGGAGTACATGGAGGTGGGCCTGCCGGAGCTGCGTGAGAGGAGTCGCGCCATACTGCCGCGACTGTTCGGAGTGGGCGGAAAGGGGATCACCACACCAGAATCAGAGTGCGGAGAGGGCGGGGGAGGGCGGAAGAAGCACAACTTGGATTCATCAAATATTTCATCAATGACCCGTACGTACTTCTCCTTCTTCATCCTCGCTCGACGCTCCGCCAGCCAGTGGAGAATGGCGAGCACATCCTCGAACTCACGATTGCCAACACGCTTCAGCACGGAGACGGCCTTCATCGCCTCCTCATCGAGCTCCAACGTGGAAAAATCCACCAACGGGGCGGCGGGGATGGAGTCGTGGCTCGTCTCGGCGTCATCATCGCCATCACCCAGCCGTCGCGAGCGGCGGGCGGAGGAATCAATGCGGGAGGTGTGGCCCGCAGCGTTGATCTCATCGCGGAAGTGGCGCGAACCACGACTGCTCCCGTATGCATCCTCATCGCGTGTGCCACGACCGTTTCTGGAATCTTCCTCTTCTTCTTCCTCACGCAAGACGCTATCGATGATGCTCTGCAGATTCTTGTGCTGTACCTCGGGCTTGCTGCCCAAGGTGTTGGCAAAGGCCAGAGAAGATACGGTGAGCTGCGGGAGTGCGGAGGTGGTGCTTGTGTCGGAGTAGTTTGTGCCCATGAAGGCCAGCTCCGGCCCACTTACACCTCGGCTGAGTGTAGCATCGCCTGAGCCCTTGACACCTGCACGTTCGTTGCTGCTGCCAAGGCGCCCCTCAAGGCTGCTCCAACCACCGGCTCCATCACCGTCACCGTCACCACGACCATGGCCGCTGCCTGGTGGGCTGGCGCTGCCTCCGCTTCCGCGTGGCACACTCATGCCATGGGTGCTGCTGCTGCCCATCGCGGTGCCCGCACCACGACTGGGAGGATTGGTGGTGCTGCTGATATCAGGGCGGAAGCTGCTCGAGGCAAAGGAGGCGCCACCGCGAACGGGGCTGCCGTCGAGCGGATCACCACCATCACTGCCACCAATGATGCTGCCAAAGTGGCCACCTTCTGCGGTGTGCGCGTTCCTCTTCTTGGCCGCAACAGCATTCTCATCATCAGCATCCCCAAACTCTGTGGAGGAGATGCCCTGCTTCCCGCGTGCATCGTTGGTGGATGAAGTGGCATCGCCCATCGCATCCCCACGTGATCCTCCACGCTTCTTCGTTTTTGAGGCACCACGCTTCGATGATTTCGAGCCAACTCCGCCCTTCTTCTTGCCCTTCCCCTTCTTTGGCACACTCCCATCACGGCCGCCAACACCACCGCTGCCACTGCCACTGCCACTGATACCTCCACCAGGACCACCTCTTCGTGCATCACCCGCCGCTCCGCAGCCACGATGGCCAGGAGATCCTCCATCGGTGGCACTCAAGCCGCTCAGATCCATGTCCAGCAAACTTCGGCTGCGGTTTTTGCCGCCACGGCCGGTGGAGTCGCGTCGTGCGCGACGTGCCTCATCCATTCCGAGGCCATCGAGCACATCGCCTGTGTTGTTGCGTGAGGTGGGCCCCGATGGCGCACCAATGCGGCCATCGTAGTCTCGGTTGCCGTGCATGGATGTCAGCGTGCCCGCACTGCCGCCTAAAACACCGCTACTCCCGCCGCGCAGATCTCCGCTCATTCGGCCTCCTCCCGTGGCGGCGAAGGGGCTCTCCGCTCCAGATTTTTTGGTGCGCTGAGAGCCCAGCGATAGAGAGCCCTCCTTCCACGCACCGCCTTCACCGTTGTTGGTGTGCAGCGACTTGCGTGAGTAGCTCGAGCCCGGTGCACCTCCGCCGTACTGCGACGTAAACTCGCCAGAAATCTCCTGGCGTGGCGTGCCAGCTGGGGTGAGGGTCCAGTTCATGGAGGAGCACAAGCTCGTCGTGCCACCACCCTCACTGACGGAGCGGTGCTTCCGCGAGCGTGGGGATTGCGAATCCGACGCCATCAACACGGGCAGCACCGCGGGCAGATGATCATCACCAAATCGGTAGCAAAAGTCGTGGAGGAAGATGTTGTAGCCGAGGTTCGGGGTGAGGAAGATGTACTCCTTATCAAAGGAGGGGAAGGGGTGCACCTCCACGGGCGTATAGTCTTTGCCATGCGCAACGCGCTCCATGATGAAGATGGGCAGCGAGGTGGGCAAACGCTGATAAGGGTTCGTCATGAAGGGCTCGCCGTGCTGGAGGTGCACGCTGCGCAACGGGTGGTGCCGACGGCGACGTCGGCGCCGCTCGCGTTGTTGTTGGGCGTACTGCTCCATCTCCTTCTTGTGTGCGTCGGTGAGCTCGCCATGCTTCACGCCGTGGATGAAGTTTGGGTTCCACTGCTTCGCCACCGCCGGGCTGCCCGCCGCGGAGGTCGCCGCCGCCGCCTTCTTCTTGGATAGCGGCGATGAAGATGATGTGGCGGCTACATCCAGCTTCACCAATCCATCGGGCGAGGTGCGGCCACCTCCTCGTGGGGGCACGGGCGAGGAGTATATGGAGCTGCGATTGAGCTGCTGGATGCTCTCCAGTCGGGAGGTGGCAACACTTGCGGTGCGTGCCAACGACTGTGGTATAGGCCCTGCCTGTATATCACCATCACCGAGCTGCTTCATGCGTCGCGTTTGAAGTGCGGCAAGAATGGCATTCACGTCGGTGGCGAGAGAGGGAAGACGATGCTCCTCTAATTTCGTGGCATCGGCCGGAGCTCCACCACGTGCGGGACTTGGCGTGCACTCAGCAGATGCAGTAGCCACGATTGTTGTTGTTGTTGTGGTGGTGGTTGCAGCTGAGGAGCCACGTGCTGGACGTCGTGGTGGCGCAGAGGATATCTCCGACGCCTCTTCACCGTCCTCGCGCGCCTGCCACGATGTGAGGGCGTCGCGAATACGTTCGGGCATGCGATGCGGATCAACGTGGTTCAGCCGACCGCACACCTCCTTCGCCTCCAAGAGTGGTGGCGGGGTGTTGAGCGGCGGTGGCTTCTTTTGCGGCGCCTTCTTCTTTTTGCCGTTGGGTGGTGGAGGTGGAGGTGGCTGATTGGCCAGCTTCTTTGGCTGCGGCTTCTTCTTCTCCGCAACGTGGTTGTTGCCGTCGAGGGTCTTTGCCACAAATTCTGCACCGGCAGCCGCCACAGCTGCTGCGACAGCTGCTGCGTGCTTTTCACGCTCTGCCGCCTCATCACCACCACCACCCTCTTTTTCCTCCGACTTCTTTTGTTCCTCTTCATCCGCCACACTGCCGGTGTTGCTACGATGGTACGACCGCTGCAGGCTAACAAATGCATCTTCATCTTCCTCAACATCATCTTCATCTTGCTCTCCTGCCACCGTCGTCATATCCCCAGCCTGCGATGCATTCACGGCACCACTTTCTTGTTTCTGTGTGCTTCCAGTCGTGTTGTTGTTGTTGTTGTTGCTGATCTGCTTCTTCTCAATCACCCACGATGGCGATTCCACGAGCAGCTCGGCAAAACGTCGCAGTAATAACTCCTCGCACTCCGCCACCGTGAGGGCGGTGGTAGGAGCGAATGGGCATGATGCAGGAATCCTTGCCTCGTCCATCACCACATGGTGCGCGCCCATCGCGGTGATGGTGCCCTCAGCCATCATGCACTCCTCAACATTGCCGTTGCTGTGCTCAAACAACTTGATGGAGGCGAGCTTATTCATCCAGAAGAAGCAACGAAGTGCGCGCATGTTGCCGTGTGTTTGGTTGATGATGCCAATATCACAACCATAAAAGTTGCTCCTCTCCACCTCCGCGAAGGTCTTGGATTCAATCACCAAACCAGGTTGGCGGCCCTCCATGTGGCAGGAGAGGATGTGTACGTTGCCGGAGCACAAGATGATGGGCGTCAATGCCCCACTCACGTGTGTGGCGGAGAGAAAGAAGCAGGATTGGAGCATCAGCTTGGCATCGGCACAACATTCAATGCTGTGGTGGTCGGGGTACGACATGATGGAGCAGCGCTCCACGTGTGCTTCACCCTTGGATCGGCAGCACAGCGCGCGATGATGATGCTGGAGGAGGTAGCTGTTGTGAAGATAGACGTGTGCGCGGTCCTCCACATCGATGCCAATGCCAACACCAAGGAAGAGGCTTTCCGTGATGCAACACGTTGCGTAGGGCCGAGCACGTACAGCAACATCCGCATTTCCGCTGAGGATGCATCGATGGAGCTGTAAATGTGCGCTCTCATCCACCAAAATGGCCACCGGAATCTGCATTGAAACGAAGCGGTTGTAGGCGAGGAGGGCGTGCGATGTGGAGGCACCGTTGCGGCTAATATGTACGTCGTGAGAGAAGCCATCCATGAAGGTGTTGTTGAGAATATCGGCGTGGCAGTCACCGCAGAGACGAATGCCACGTCCATTGCGCAAAAACTGATTATCGTTGATGGTCAAACCCATCCACGGTGGTGGCGCATCCTCTGCGGCTGAGGTTGTTGGTGTTGCGGCACCAACGGCATCTAAACACACCGCCACCTGGTTAGCATGAAAACGGTTGTGTGCGTAGTGGCCTCGAGCACCGCTGCAGATGCGTAGCGCGCTGTGTGCATCCAACGAGGCGAGCGCGGCATCCGACATGAGCGGGGCGGCCTTTTCCTTCGGGGCTTCACCGCCGTGCTTCTCAAACACATTATCCATCACCATGGGTGCCGCACCTTCTGCAACGTAGATACCTGATTGATGATTGCGCACAAAGTCGTTGGACCATACATGTGCGGTGGTGGTTGTCCCGCTGAGATAGCATCCGTAGTGATTATCTTCGAAGAGATTCTGCAACACCATGGTTTGGAGTGGCTCATCGGTTTCATGCAGCAGGGCCACCATCTCGGGGTGCTCCTCGGCACACTCTTGCACGTGCAGGGGCTTCTGATCGCTGCCAGCATCCTCCATGGGGCGGCAGAGAAGGCCGTATTCGCAGTGTGCGAAGGAGTTGGAGTAAACGTAGAGCATTGGGCGTGCGTGTGCCGGAACCATGAGGGGTGGCACCACCACACCAGAGCTCGTCTGTGCGAAGGTGTTCTCCTTGATGATCCAACGGCGGCAGAGGGTGAAGATGTCGCGCCACGCCCCCGATGCCAGCTTGCGATTGCCGCCGCTCTCATCAATGATGGTGCGCAGGGCGTTGAGGGAGGCGTGCAGTGATACATCCACGACGATGGCGCCACTTCGATTGCCAACGAAGGTGGAATCGCGCAGGACAACCTCCTCCCCACCGACGAGCCGCACCGCCCACTCCTTCTGCTCGCTGAAGGTGCAACGTCGCACGTGTACTGCCTCACCGCCACCAATACACAAACCAACGTTGGAGCGTTCAAGCTGGCAGTCCTCGAGCAGCACCTTCTTGGCGTGCAGTGAGGTGCGCAGATCCACGCCATTTCCGCATGCGGTTATGACGCACTGCCGAAGAGATGCCTCGCGGCAGAGGCCATCGAGGCACACACCAACGTTGCGGCTGCCATCCACCACACAACGGCGCAAATCACACATCATCGGCGTTGATGTCCGCAGGGCGAGGCGCGTCTTCTTGGTTTCCTCGGGTAGCACGGCCGCGTTTGGATTCTGC
The DNA here is from genome assembly GCA_030849065.1 of Jaenimonas drosophilae. Lineage (NCBI taxonomy): Eukaryota > Euglenozoa > Kinetoplastea > Trypanosomatida > Trypanosomatidae > Jaenimonas > Jaenimonas drosophilae. The sequence continues at coordinate 73,128 of JASAON010001617.1, forward strand.
CACTGCAGCGATGTTGTGCGGCTCTCCACCCCAACCTCACAGTCGTGGATGTTGCACGCCTCCATCACCAACATGGTTGTTGTTGTTGTGCCGGCACGACGTTCATAGGTTCCGGTGCTCGAATGCTCAAAGGGCGAAGTTACGCGTCCAGCGAGTACGGGGCTCTTGCACATCTCCACATGCATCTTGGCACGCTTGCGTTGGCTGAGCACAGACGGGGCATAAATCATGGCGCTGCCACAGGAGCGCATGGCGCACTCTTGCGCAATGAGGCGTGCGGCCTCAAGCATCACGACGGCATGCGGGCAGGACTCCAACACGCACTTGTGCAGCACCACACACGCCTCCATCTCCGCGACGAGATGCACCTTCATGGAATGGGCAAAGTGGCAGGAGGAGAAGATGCTCCGTGAGCCGTTGCCGTGGCATGCCACACCCGTGATGGCCTCGCTGCTCGCAAAGCGGCAATCCACGAAGCGCGTGGAGCCTTCGAGCATCGCGCTGCCACCTTCGTTGTCATTGAATTCGCAGCCGTGGAAGCTCATCATTGACGTTGTGGTGATCATCTCGACGAGGGCGGCGGGCTCCGGTGGTGCTGTGGTTGTGCAGCTTTGCATCTGCGGCAGCGAGCTCGCGGCGTGGAGCTGATCAAAGAGGCTGTGAAGGCCGCCATCGTCTGGGGTGGCGGAGCGTGAGGCTAGGAGATCATTCTTGGTGGGCACGGCGAGCTGCAACACACCGTAGCCTGAGCAGTGCTCCACACGTAGGCCAGTGAGGGTTGATGTACTCTGCGGAGCACCAATCAGGTGAATGCCATGCCGTTGGGAGCTCTCAATCGTTGTTTGCTCCATGAAGATGCTGGCCTCCTCACCCACCACGACACCATCGCGGCACTTCTGGATGCTCGATCCATCCACGCGTGCCGCACTGCCCACATAAAAGAGCATGCCCGCTGCGGTGCAATCACTCACGGCAACGTGGCGTAGATATACACCGCACTCAGACTTGGTGAAGGTGCGGCCGAGGATCACCTGGCTCGTGATGTTAGGCCCGGTGAAGAGGCTCTGCGTGGAAGTGGCGGCGTTGCCACGTCGTGAGCGTTTGCCGCCGCTGCTGCCTGTGCGACCACCTCCTTCGCCTTGGATTCTGCTCAGGATGGTTGGCGTACCGACGAGCAACGCCCCAACACCACACTCGGTGATGGCGCAATGCTCCACTCGTGCATGTGCTCCGGGCTGCAACAATAAACCAGCGCACGGGCAGGCGAAGATGGTGGTGTTGCGAACCTCCACCAACGCACCGTCGGCGGCGTAGATGCCCACCCCGCCCTCCATCCTTCGCGACTTGGATTTGCTTTCGTGATTAATCGTTTTGCCAAAGGCGTCGGAGATTTGTTTTCGTTTGCGACGTGCGTTGAGGTGAAAGGGGGAGACGGGCCGGTCGCTGGTGTGGGCGATGTGTGCGGCGTGCACCTCGCAATCCTCCACATGCATGGAGGAGCTCAAGGCCAACACACCCTGACGCGATACATCGCCGCCAATGGTGCAGTGCAAGAAGCTGGTTAAACCGGGCGGGGCATCAGCAACACGTGGAGATGCCGCTGCGGATGCCGTTGTGGTGGGACGGCTCGCGTAGCCGGCGGCGGTGGAGGCGGTGGCGGGGCGTCTCGCGCCCTTCCACGAATCCCCCAAACGTGCCACACGTGTGCTTGACTCCACCTCCATTTCATAATCTTCATCACCGAGCACCTCGCAAGCCGCGGTGCTCGCGAAGCTGCACTCCGTCAAGGTTGTTGGCCCCGAATGCGCCACCACGACACTCGCCTGCAAACACTCCACGACCACGCAGCCCTCAAAGCGGCACCGCGAGCCGTTGCGGAGGATGATGCCAGCGGCATCGGAGGCGTTGATCTCCACACGACGAAAAATGGTTTGTGTGGCCGCCCCATTCACCAAGATGCCCGCATCGACGGAGGCACGCACCTCCACATCCTCGATGGTGGCCGCTGCCTCATCATCGGCAGCCATGCCAATGTGGCAATCCATAATATGGTTATCGTGGATGCTGGCCTTTGCGTGTGCAGCAACACGAAGCCCAATCAAGGTGTTCTCACAACTCTCATCACACCAACCATCAATCTGGTTGTGGTGAATGCGGCTGGAGCCGAGTACTTCGATGCCTTTGCCCGCACACGCCTCCACGGTGTTGTTGTGGATCTCATAACGTGCGCCAGCGAGGAGATGGAGACCAACCTGCTTGCAATACGAAAAGCTGCACTGAGTGATGCATCCGGCGGAACCTGGCCCAGCCACCACACCCGCCGCGTCACTACGCTTGAACGTGCACGCGGTGATATCGACGTGTGTTGGTGGTGCCTCTCCCGCACTCTCAACGTGAATGATCCCATCTCTGCCATCCACGAAGCTGCACTTCTCCACCAGACCGGCTACCCCATTGCGCATCACGAGAGATATACCAATGCTGCACTCAAAGTTGGTGCTGCGCACGTTGACGATGCAGCAGCCTTTTGCGTGAATGAAGTTGCGTGTGGAGGAGAAGAAGTGGCTATGGAGGATGGTGATGTCGGAGCCTTTGCCAGTCGCAACCACACCCGTGTTGCCAAGACTGATGCTGTTGTGCTCGCTGTGCATGATGCCTCCATCATGGACGGCCATGCCTTCACCACACGAGTACAAGGTGTTGTGAAGAAACATAACCCGCGAGCGTTTGTGTGAGGAGGTGCCACAACGACCCAGAGACATGAAGGAGTTGGTGTGGATGAGTGCGCGGCTGTGCTCATCCACGCACACACCTCCGCCCATGCTCTCCTTGAAGGTGTTGCTGCGGAGCTCCGCCTCGCAACGCTCCACCAAGGTGATGCTGCTCTCCGACGCCTGATGGAACACATTCTCACGGGCGTGGATGATGCTGAATTCACGTGAAAAGAGGTTGAATGCGTTGCCGCCAATGTTGTTGTTGCGGAGATGGAGCTCCGAATTGCCGAGGACGCAGAGGCCAAAGAAGGTGATGGCTTGATGTGCATCTACATGGTCAGAGGAGATGCCGGTGTAGCGATGCAAAATTTGCTGGCGGTTGGCATGGCGGCTCATGAGAAGACGTGCGAGGGCGGCGATGCTTGCGCCCATGATGGTGTTATTCAGGAATACAACCCGTGCCACATCAGCAATCAAGACCGATGCGATGAGATGGCCATCGAAGCGATTGCGTTGCACATCGCACTTGGTGCAATCGCGCTTCATCGCGAGGCCAATCATGTTCTCCGAGAAGACGCAGTCAGTGAGGCCGACGGCAGAGTTATCAATATACACGCCGTAGTGGTAGTTGTGGCGGAAGCTACACTCGCGAATGATGATTTGTGTGCTGATGACCTCCTTGGAACGTGATGAGTTGATGTGGCGTAGAGCACGCGTGCCATCATCGTCCTCCCCATCCTCCACGGAACGAATCCCAGCGGCGGTGTGAGCATCCTTGATGGATTGAATGAGCTCCTCGCGAAAGGCATCCACGTTCGTCAGGTCCACCGTGGATTCCTTCTCCATCAACCCACTCAGCGCGCTGCTCGTGATGCGTGGGGATGATTTGCGTGAGGGGATATCCTTTCCGTGAATGTGCGAATCGAAGAAGGGAATGTTGCTATCCACGACACGCACCGCACCGGCACATCGCTGCACATCGCTGTTGACGATGCTGAGAAAGGTGCCTTGGTTGATGCAAATGGCCCAACCAGTGCACGTGGCAATGCGATTGCCGCTAAAGTTATCCACGGGCAGAGATACGCCCTGGAACAAGAAGCCGTGAATGCCATTGCAGAGATAGTTGGCCCGCAGGACGGGACGCGCACCCCAGCTCACGTAGACGAGTGCCTCGGCAGAGTACACGTCAGCGCCAATGAGCTGCGCATGGGCGAGGAGCACCGCGGGATCCAGCGAATCCTCCACCGATGCCTCACCGTTGCCGCTGATAATGTTTTCAAAAAAGATGGGGCGGCACGTCGTCGGGTCGATGCCCGAGCCCGCAATGAGAATGACAGCACGACTCTGCTTCGTTTGCAGGACGCGGTTGTTGCTAAAAGTGGGTTGGCCGGAGCTATGAATTCGGACACACTCCTCCGGGTGGAAGCAAATATCATTGTGCGTGTAGGTTCCCGCGGCCGTCTCGGACAGGCGCAAGCCGGCGCCGTAGTTGGCCCGGTTGATGCGGCAGTGCGTGATGGTCGGGGCAGATTCGTTATTCACTTGTACCGCGGAGAGATCGCAGTTGCGGATGAGTGGTTTTCCATGCACCACCATGATAGACATGCTATCTGAGACTTTGCTGCCCTTGGCGATGATGCGCAGATTCTCAATGAGCACGGAGCCATATTCGTTGATGGTGATGCACGGACCACGTGCGCTGATGAGCGGGACCTCATCGTCATTGGAGCTCGCCAACTCCAGCGGGTGCACGATGCAAATAGCCTCGTAGTACTCTCCGCTCTCAATGACGATGCGATCATAGGGCTTGGAGGCATTCACCGCGTCAGAGATGTGGCGGAAGGGGCAATTCAGGCCTCGACCAACCCGCAACAAACGTCCTTGTTGGCCAGAGAATGTGCTGCTGTAGAGGGGATAGTTGGTGGTGGCAGCTCCATCTCCTCCTCGTGTTGGCCTCGGCGCCATATAGCGGTGGCCAACAAGAGAGGAGGGGGAGGGGTACGCGTGCGCAAATGAATGTCGCTGCCAATAAATCAATCTTCTGCTTCTAAGAACTAAGAAGAAGGTGATTCAGAAGATGCACCAGGAGGTGGATCTTCTCACTATGCACTACAACAACACAACACAACAGCAGGAAAAAGGAGTTATTATATGAATGTGTAGGTGGATGCAGCAACTGAAAGAGAAGAGTGTGCGGGTACGGTGTGTGCTGCTCCGATGGATGCATTAACCATCACAGAACCACCGCATCGAATACTGTGAAGGTTCGCCATGAAATTATGGAGATGTGCTTATCCGCATGTTAAGAGCCCAACAACAACTACTCCCGGGCATCCACCACGAGCCACAACAACACGCACGCGTACAGATGGGCACAGCATGATGATCCGCATCAGTGTTCCGCTGGTGCAATCATGGATCTTCATGATGCCTCCTCCAATGAATTCATGAGCGCAGAGACCGATGGATTATGATGTGCTTCGATCCATTGAGGCACAATTTCTCCCTGACGAAAGCGCGTGATGGGCAGCTTCTCGCCCACTCCGCCCGCTGCATCAAGCTGCTCCAGCACATGCGCCCAATGCGCGCTCTGCCGAAGAAGAGCATCATTGCCCACCAACACCATGCCAAATCGAGCACGACTGCACGAGACGATGAGGCGATTGCGCATGCGAATGAATTCCGTCAGCTTCTCCGTTCTCACCAGCGACAAGATGATAATATCGTTTTCATCTCCCTGAAACAAATCCACCGTACTCACGTGCACGTCGGCCAGGTTGGATAAGCGCAAGACACTGCGCAGCATGCGGCACTGACCAAGGTATGGGGTGATGACGGTGATGGACTTCTGCAACACACCTTCACTCGTGAGGTGCGAGACGAGCTGCTGCACCATGCGTACTTCGAGTGTGTTTACCTTGCTGCGGCTACCAGGTGCTTCTTCTTCCGGGTGATGATGGCGCCAAAAGAAGACGCGGCGGGCGAGGCCAGGAACACGATCGCGCACCAACTGGCCCGACGATGCCACAAATGGGCGGGTGAGGAGAGATGGATGGTCAATGAGTGGCTGCTCCGTGTAGAAGGGCCGCACAAGCTTGGAGAGCTCGGGATGCATGCGGCGTTGCTCCGTCAAGCGAATCGGCGGGCTTTGCCGTGCCAGACGCTCAAAGAGGGAGAGGTTCAGATGATTAATCTTTTCGTAGTCAAAGGTGTCCACCTTCGGTTGGAGCTGAAAGTGATCGCCAATGAGCACAATCTGCCGCAGGGAGTCGGTCATGCAGGCGAGGAGCTGCGACTCCAGCACCTCCGCCGCCTCCTCCACCACCAACACGCTCGGCCGGAGTGAGCGGAGGAGGTTCTGATTCATGGCACAACCCGTGGTCGTGAGGCCAATCACATCGGCGCCATCGAGCAAGGCGAGCTTCGCCTCATCCATGGCATGATTGCGAATATGGACCACGTGCTTGATGGCCTCCATGATGGTGGAGCAGTCGCGTGCCTTGGCGCTGATGGTCTTCTGCACAAGATAGGCGTAGTAGGTGTGGCGCACACGTGGGGTGAGGCTCCACAAACTGAGAAGCTCATCGGGTACTTCGGCAGGCATCGAGGGTGGCTCCGACGCCAGACGGAGTGCCTCGGCGCTTAGATAATGTGTGTGCAGGTGCTCGTTGTACTCGCGAGATTCATCCTCGCGCTTCATTTCTTGGAAGATGCTCAGCGAAACATCCTCATCCGCATCTGCTGGAGGTGGAGGGGTGGCCGTGGTGGTGGTTGGGCTGCCACGATCGGTGGAGAGCGCCTGGGCCACCTCCGTTCGGAGTAGCTCCATGTAGGTGGTCGGTGCCACCTGCTCCGCCTCCACCCCGACATAGCGCTCACCACGCAGCCACGCCTCACGATCATCGGCTGACATGTGTTTGCGTTGTTCCGGCGTTAACCAGCGCTCAAAGTAGGCCCTCGGTACGCGACCCCGCTCGAGGAAGTGAATCTCCTTCGTGAGGCGATCCAGACGTTGCTGCATGACGTAGATGCGCTCCTTGTAGCTATTCACGTTGGAGAGGCCAACACGTTCGTGCATCAACGTGCCAAGGTTGTACCGATCGAGCTTGCCCTCCTTGGACCGACCACCAATACGCACCAAACGGTGCCCATTGGGGAAGACGTCGGTGTTTCCTCCGCCCCCACCTCCTCCGTTGTTGCTGTTGTTGTTTCCGGCAGCGAGCTGCTGGCCAACACGTGGCCGCACCGCACTCCATAAGCCGCTATCCAGAAGATCCACGAGGAACTCATCGAGCGCATGATTCTTGTACGTGATGACCACAATCGGCCCCACCCGTGGTAGCATCTCCTCCGGCTTGATGGAGCTGAGCAGCTCCACACTCACTTTCTGAAGAATATCCCCCGACGCGACGAGCTGCTTGTAGCGCACGTACGTTTCAACCAACCGGCAGCCAATGAAGGACTTGCCAGTACCAGGCGGGCCCTGCACGAGCAGCACCGGTGCCGTCGGCAGACGCTTCATCACTTCTTGTTGGCCGGCATCGAGAGCGAAGCGCGCTTGCACATCGTCGGTGAGGTCAAGGAAGGCACGTGCGCAGTGTGGTGGAATGTAGCTCAGCAACTTGGTGCGGTGATGAGATGATGATGATGGTTGGCCAGCCGCGGCGGCAATCATCGGATTGCCGAGTTGTTTTTGTGCCGCCTCTTCTCCGACGAGCACATCAGAGAGCGGCAGCGCCATGGCGAGAGGGCCAACAAAGGCACGCAGCGCACGCAGAATACTCACGTAGCCCGCCAAGAAGATGGGTGTCTCCACCAACATGGAGCGTTCGCTGCGGCCCATCCGCGCGTTGCGCTCTAGCTTGGACGCCAACACATCGAACGAGGTGCTATGCTCACTCGGACTAACAACGATGATGTTGGCCTGAAGCAGCTGGCCATTGCAGCTGGAGATGGTGCCCCAGAACAGCTCGCCATCCTCCATCACTGCCGGGTCGAGGCCCGTGGAGATGCAGATTGTTGTGCCTTGGCTGAGTTGGCTCCGCAAGTTGGCTTTGGCGCTTGAGGCCTGCACCTGCAGCAGATGGCTGTTGGGGTGGGCGTACTGCCGGTCCTTGGTGATGACGGCCCCGAGGTACCTCACGTGGTGGTAGGAACGTGCGTGATCCACGTCAGCACGTGTGTCCGCCGTTGGTGTGTAGCTTGGAAGTTGGTAGCAGAGTGCGGGGAGAAGGCGTACGGTGGCCTCGAACGTATCTGCGCGGAGTAGCGCGCAGTGTGCGGCGATGAAGGCCTCCACGCTTGTGTAGGCGGTGCTGCCGTTGATGGGTAAGTTGGCGGCGGCAAAGACGGAGGTGGGCAAGGGTGGTGGCACACTCAGCTCAGCCGCAGTGGGAAGAACGGCGAGGGCGCACTCTGATGTGGCGAGGCGTAGTCGGCGAAGGGCGCCATCGACGTGCCGGCGGAGCTTGAACGGGTGCGGGTGTTGCAACAACGTCTCGAGTGTAGCTTCCACGACGCGCTGCGTGCTGGCGATGTGCTCCTCGGGGAGGTGCTGAAAGTGGCGGAGCAAAACCACCAAGTTGGCCACCTCAATCCATTGCGAGCAAAGAAGATCGGTAGGCTCCTGTGTGGTGGCCGCAGCCTGCATCGATAGTGCCTCCAACAGCATGTCGGGCACGAAGGGGAGCACCTGCGGCGCGGGTGATGAGGTTGGTGAAGCAGAAGAGGTGTTGCTGTTGTTGTTGGGTGGGCCACTCACGACGAGCTGCAACATGTCGCTGAGAATGGTGCGATGAATGGGCTCACGGTTTTCATAGAAGGTGATGAGCTGCACCAGGGTGTGAATGGCCTCCACGTAGGCCGGAACATCTCCACGCATGCCGTACACGTGGCCGAGAAGATCAAACCACTCACGCCGATGCGAGAGTAGCATCGCGAGGGTCTTGATGGGGTGGGCGGTGCGACGGCATCCATCGAGAAAGCGCGTGGCATCGTCGGCGGAGATGATGGGCTTTGCAGGACGTACGTCAATGCCAAAGGGGTATCCCTTGCTGCTATCGATGGTGAGCGTCACCTCATCACCGACAGCGATGCTCTTCACGCCATAATCGATGCGCTCCACAAAGAACTTAACGTCGCCCATTGCCGGCACGCGCACAAAACCAATCTTGTACTCCATGTCGAGCTTGCCAACGATGCCAGCACGTCGCTCCTCCGTGAAGGCCTCCAACACACGTGAATCCTTGTTGTTGCTTCCATCACCACCACCACCACCTGCGGCAACACGTTGGCCGCGACGATCAATCATGGTGGAATCATTGGCGCGACGTGCGCCGCGGTTTTGCTTCTCCGCCAAGATCTTTAGCCTCTCCACGTGTTGGCGATGAGCAGCGTACTGCATCAACACCTTGCTGGTGGTTGGCGCCGCAGATGCAGAAGCTGCGTCAGTGTTGGTGCTGTTGCTCTTACTACCTTCTTCATTTTCACCTTGTGTGCCACAATCTCTGCGCGTGTGGCCGCATCGCCCACATCGCTTGCACCAACGCTCATCACGGAGATGAAGAAGGCCTTGATGATGCCACGATTGCAGCATCTTCCGCTTCGCTTCCTCATCGGATGAGCTCCACGAGCCAAACAGCTCCTTCGATTCACGACGTTGTTGTGGATGAGCGTCGAAATGCTGCTTAAGTTTTGGATGTGCGGCCACAATTTGCAGAAATGAGTAGTTGCTCGCGAGTACATCTGAGACATCGGCCCAATCAATGGCGTAGTTCTTCTCTTCCGTCCATGCAGAGGCCAACACCGCTGCGTCTGTCGTGGAGCTGCTGCTCATGGCTGCGTCTTGTGGCAGCAATAAATGAATAAATCAACGGCGCGCGTACACGCAGGTATGCCAAGCTCACTTCTATGCTTGCCGTGTTCCAAGTGGAGAGTGGTTCCACCTCGCCGGCCACAACGAAGGAATCGATTGCTACAAAAAACAACAACAAATATTTTGTGAAAAGATACAAGAAAGAGATGAGCATATGTGATGATGATGAACCCATGACAGCGACAACAACAGCGACAACAAGCATCCAGATTCATGTATTATACGAATACAAGAGAAGATGTGGAGATGCGTACACGATCACTTCCTGCCTCCCGCAATGTTCTTGAGCACCTCCGCATGCTTCTTTTCCACGAGCCGCACCGCGAGCTTCTCCAGAACATCATCCTTCGCCTCCCAGTCGTCGATGATCATTCGTGCATTATCCAACTTTGGCATCTTCGTCAGGGGGTTGTTGCACAGGTCAATCGTCTTGGCCGTGGCCTTGCTCTCACTGCTGCACCACGTGGAGCACCACAACCACTCCTGTGGCAGTGAGTAGATGCGCACCACGTTTTGCAAGTAGTTTGGCAGATCCTGGTCCAAGTTGGCCAGACTGTTGGGGTCGCCGGCGAGCTGAGCGTAGGTGGAGCGGTAAATGTCAGCGGAGCGCAACGCACGAAAGTGTTGCAGGTCCACGAGGAAGATGGCGCTGATGTGATAGGGCATCCCGTGGAGGTGTGATACCCAGAACCCCTGCTCCCAGAACCGAAAACCGTTCGTGGCGTTGTTGCGGCGTTCATCACTGCAGAAGGGCGTCATGGCGATGGGATGATGGTGCATGTCGAGGTTGTAGAGCTCGTGGAGGTCAGCGAGCGCGGTTTGATCGGCATCCACAAAGATGACGCGCTCCACATCGAGTGGGAAGAGAACGTCGAGGAACAAGATTTTGTACGCCCAAATCTTGCGCTGCTTCTCCGTCTGTTTCGGCAGCCACCACGGCCAGTGATAGCTCACAAACGATACCTCGAAGCCGAGCTCCGCCGCGAGGAGTGGCACGTACTCGCGGAATTGTGGGGAGAGATAGTTCTCAATCACCCAGAATTTGATGCGTGTTGTGTTGCTGCCCAGCACATTGGAGGAGGAGTTATACACGCTGTGCATCATCATGCGAAGGAAGCGTTCGTAGAGGTGGCCAGATGCCACGCTGAAGATGTTCAGAGTGGGCCGCGATGGAGGCGAGGCACGGTGGCCCACCTCCGCGGGTGGCCAGACGTGTTTGGCGCGGATAAAGTCGCTGATGGCGGCTTCCTGGATGGTTGGTGTGCCGGGATGCTGATGAATGTCTGTGTGGAGATGCTTCCCCGCGAAGGAGTCAAGCACAATCGCGGCACGGCCATCCATCACCTGGGCACCACCGCTGATGCTGCTAATCTCAAAGGCCTCGGCGTGTGGGCCGGGCGCCACACTCAACCACCACATGCCAGGGTGCGCAGGAAGTTGGTAGTAGCCCAGGGTTTGCATCACCAAGGTATCTCGTGGAGGTACACCATCTTCGTCCGCCGCGCTGGTGAGGCGAAGGGGCAAGCCTGCCACCTCTACACGTACTCCAGCCGATGCTGATGACGTGGATGGTGCTGCCTCGCCCGTGATGAGGAGTGCCGTCAGTTGGTAGTGGGCCCGCACCTGCTGCACACCACGCGGAAGACGTGAGAGGAGGATGTTATCCAAATCACCGTCGGCCTCCGTCGCGCGCACATTCCACGACTCCGGCTCTTCCACCCCAACCGTCAGCACCATCTCCATCGGCAGCCCTCGAAAATCTGCCGCCGGTGCGGTGATGGCGCCACTCGCCGCGTCAAACTGCAAAGACGGACGTGCCACAAACGTGAAGAGATCCCGAATGGGGCGCTGAACCTCCGTCGATGGGTTCAGAAGGACGGTGAGGGCCACCGACATGGTTGAGCGCATCAGCACATCGCAGAGAGAGAGCACCAACTGTGCGCTGCGTGCCGTGGGATCAACCACCGCGACTATATCATATCGCGCGGTGTTCGTTCCTGACGCCTGAAAGGCGGAGGAGTTGGTGTGAAAACTAATGTGCTCCACGTGGGGCTGGAAGGAGCGCAACATGCCGAAATTAGCTTCTCCGCGTACTTGCGCATCCACGATGAGGATGGAGGAGATGGCGGCGATGCGGGCGGAGAAGAAGCTGCTGCCTAAGTCCGTGGAGGAGAGGAGGCTGTTGCTGAGCTCCACGAAATTAACAACCTCCAGTGCATCATGCACATCGACGGCGGCGTTGAGCTGCTGCAGAGCGAGCTCCAGGAAGTCCGTCCCACGGAGATCATCATCCATCACCGTCACCCGACCGCTCGATATGAGAATTGGTCCCGATAAACCAGTTGTGGCTCTAGTTTGATGCTGCTGTTTGTGTTTGTGCAGCTGCGCACGTACCTCCTTCACGAAGGCGTGAGCAATCCGCGTCTGGAAGTCAAGCTGCGGTGCGGAGATCCACCGTCGCTGCTTCAGCAACTTGGCCGATGACTCAGACACCTCACCCGGCACCACCAACTCTGCCAAACGTGTTTGTGGGTCCACGTGTGCATCGCGGGTGTGGTTCAGTACGTGTTGGATGTACTCTAGCACACCATCCAGACGCTTTGCCTCGCTCACTTCTCCCATACCTTCCAGCAGCTGTTGCAGTGTTGCGGCAACAGAGGAGCTGATGATCGGCTCTGCCTCCTCCTCATCCTCCTTCATCACCACCGCCAATCGCCATGAGCTGCAGAGCGCGGCGTAGCGGCCTCCGCGACGTGTCTGTGTAGAGTTGGTGGAGCTCGATCCGCATGAGGCCATCGCCTTCAACGCGTTGGCCACCCTCTCCAAGCCAGCAACGGTGGAGGTGGCGTAGGGAAACAACACCACATCACTCACCATGGCAATGGCACCAACATAGTTGGTCGGATGAAAAAATGGACGATGCTCCAGCATCTGCAACACCGATGCGTGTGCAAATGGAATCCGCACGCCACCTTCCCACTCCAGCGCCGGATGCGCTCGAGAGGAGGCGGCATAATGCTTCAAGATGCCCCGGTAGAGGTTGGCGGTGCGATCCGTGATGATCTTCTTGGCGATGAGCTGCCGCATACGTTGGTTCTCTTCGGGGATGTTGCGAAAGAGCTCCTTCAGGCTGTGAAAGGGAATGCCGTTGATGAGGAAGGCTGGTGCGTGGGCGAGTCGGAGATCCACCGACATGGAGTGTTGTGTCTTGGCGTACATCTGCAAGAAGGTACCATCACTGAGTACGTCCTGCACACTTCGTGCTGATGCTCTTGTCGTGGATGTGCCGTCACTGAGACTCTGAAACAACTCATTTGCAATGTGCTCAACGAGCTCGAGGAGGGCGCCCTTTTCCACCTGCACCGTAAAGTCCTTGGCGATGATCTTCATCAGCCGATCTAGGAAAGGTGCGATTAACGTACCACTTGCATCGCGGTGTTGGCCAAGATGATGAAGAACGGCGGAGATCATCATCACAAACTTGGAGCACTTACTCAGCTCCGTGGAGAGGATGCGATGTGCATCGTTGTCGGTGGTGGCAGACATGATGTTGCTCCAGCTGCCATCAACAATAACGAGTCCCGCGCGTACCGGCGTACCGCGCCACAACAACTGAATTATCTCCATCATCGCGGCCCGACCCTCCTCGGTGGATGGATCCACCACCACCACCAAATTCATGATATTTCGGCGCGGGCTGCTCATCCTCGATGATTGTTGCAAAAGGCTGGTGAGGTAAGGGGGCATGTCGGCGTACATCTCCTCCTTCTCAATATCATTGATCCAAACGGTGTAGGCTTCACGAACGTGCAAACGTCGCTGCTGAAGCGCTGGGGAGGCCTTGGCGAGTGCGGCAAGCTTCCGAATGAGGGGGAAGACCTTGTGCTCCTCCACGGGGAAGTTATGTACCACACCAACCTCATTCTTCTCGTTGTTGTTGTTGTTGTTTTCGTCATCATCCTCGTGTGGGGCGATGCAACGTGTGCTCAGTACATCGGCCAGACGTTGGTAGAGCCGCTCCTCCTCCCACAGGTGCTGCAACAGGCCAAAGTAGGAGAGCTGGCGCAGACCAACGAGGCGGCCATTCACCACCAAAACCGCCTCATCGCTCTTCATGTAGCTGTTTAGAATCATCACCTCCTCACGTACGGTGGCGAGGCGTGCGGGTGTGCTGCCCATCCGCGACAAGCGCGCCGCATGGAGCGGGAAGCGCGTGATGAGATCCACCAAGGCGGCCAGCTTATCCTGCTTCACTTCGGCGATGTACTGCGCGGCGGCCAGGCCAATGTTCTGCATCTCCCACACATCCAAATCAACCTTGGCAATTTCTGTGTGGCCGAGAATATCCTCCAGCTCCATCGCGAAAGCGTCGAGCACCGTCGCGAGGCTCGGATGACGCTGCTTGAGAGTGGGGATGGAGAAGCCAGCCACATCTGCCGATGCGGGTGAAGATGATGATGAGGTGGTAGTTGTTGTTGATCCATCGTCGTGATTTGCGGTGCCGCCGCGTTCATCCACCACCTTGTACTCCATATTTCGGAAGTCAATGGTGGCGCCGTAGCCCTGCAACATCAGCGGCTGCGTCCAAACCTCCTCCACCACTTCCTCATCACCAACATCTCTGCTGCGCGCACCTCCACCACACACACGCCCGGTGGCAGCAGGAAGATGGCGGTACACCACAACCACGTTGAAGGCGCCATCATTCTTCACTGCCTCCATGAGGCGGCGATACATTGCTTGAGAGGTGTGCTGGCCAATGAGGCCGTACAACACCACAACAGCCTCCGCGGCGTGAAGCGGCGTCGAGGATGGATGAACATGATCAAAGTCTTGCAACACCGTGGATGCCCACACACGCACATCATCACCGACATCCCGTCGATGAGGTGTACGTCGTGGAAGCTGACGCACGAGTGCACGAGCCTCCTCCACGGTGGAGAAGAGGTGAGTTGTGATGTGCCCGCCATCAACCGTCTTCACCGCCAAGAAGGGAGCTCCTCGACAGATGGAAGAGAGCGTGGGCGATGATGATGATGATGATGATGCCTTTGACCACGATGCTACTTCGTGTGTGGCGAGTGCTGCGTGAGCTTCCACCGCAGGTGCCGTCACACGACCCGCCAAATCCATCTCAAATAAGGCACGAATGTGCTGATTCACAGACAAGGATGGCGCTGATGTATCTCCATCTTCATGCATCAGCATCTGCGTAAGAACCCTGTACTGTTGTTGTTGCGTGAGGCCACGAGCACCTTCTTCATGTCTAGGGAGTTTGGCACCTGCGGCGATGAGCTTCTCTGCACGCTCCACGCAATCAAAGAAGGAAGATGGCTCGAGCTGCCGGCCCATCCATTCACACCCATCTTGAAGCAGTGGCGTGTCGGTCCAGTTGGCGCTCATACTCACGTGTACGCCCTTCGCCTCCACCGCCACAACACACATCAGCAACGCGAGAAGTGCTACGATGAAGAAGCGGTTGGCGAATGATCCAGTGCTGCAGCGTCGATGCTGCCGCCCAACACACGTGACGGGCAGCGGCATAATGATGCAGATGAAACGAAGACGAAGACGAGCAATGAACAATGTGTGTTGTTGCTGCTCTTGATGAATGTGCCAATCTCCTCACCTTGACTCTAAGAAGGGTTCCTGAACAAGAAGAGGATGAGAAGTGATAGCACGTGATTTTCACTTGTGCAACAAACACACACACACACACACACACACACGTTTGTGGTAGTAGAGAGACTCATGCACCTCAATGAACGTGCGTATGAATGGCAGAAGCAGTGATGCACGAACACTTCACTCACCTGCCCAGAGCTTCGTCTGCCTCGAGGACGTAGTCTGGCAGCCAATCCGCCCACTTGTTATCGTGGATGAGGATCTTTCGCACCCCGAGCGGTACATCCTCCAAATACACCCTCCCCGTGAAGTTGTTGTGATCGAGAAGGAGATAGCGCATCGCAGGGCTGATCTCCGCCAACTCCAGTGTGCCATGGAAGTTGTTGTTGCTGATATCGAGGTAGCTCATCAATGGCGGCACATCTGATAAACGAAAGAGGCCGTAGAGGTGATTGTTGGGCAACGCGATTGCTCGGAGTGAGGATGGCACCGAGCCCCACACAATCTGCCCAGTCAGATTGGCATGCCCGAGCTCCACCCACTCCACCCCGGTAGACGCCACTCGCCGCAACACCTCCATCACCTCATGCGGCGGTGGCAGCTCCACGTGCGAGAGATTGAGGGAGATGAGGCTGCGTGGAAGACGCATGATATCAACCACCCGCTCACCCGCTCCGGGAATGAGATGTAGTGCCATGTGCTTCAGTAATGGAGTGAAGCGCTGTTTTTCCTCCGTCGTGGGGAGTTGGAGGCGGCGAAACCGGCATCCTACGCAGGCTACTGACTCTAGCGGTGTTCTTGCGTGAGCTAGACGGAAAACACTCAGCTCATCGGTTTGCATGGGCTGCATCGTCGTGGTTGTGGCGGAGGCACAGCGAGGTCCATGCGCCCAATCCACGTCAAATGCGGCGAGCTCCACCACATCGCCCGTGGCAGTTACATCCAGCGGCTGCATCAAGCATGAATTCCTCACGTACACACGTCGGATGGTGGAGGGAAGCTCTGCAAAGTGAATGCGCCCCACCACGCTATTCAGATGGAGCTCCGCCACTGTTTCTTCGGCACAACGAAGCTCCGGGCAGTTGCAGATGGATGCCTCGCTTGAATCACCACTACTCACGCCGGCAAAGGAGCTACAAATGGGCTGAGTGAGCTCCAGCGCCTTCTTCAGCTGCTCCACGATCTTCAGCGATGCCGCATCCGCAGCAAGTGATACCGGGGCCGTCAAGAGCACCAGGAGGCATACCCACAACAGAAGACGTGCTGCGGGTGCATTACGATGCCTGGCGAGCATCTCACTTCGCCAGCACGACCCTAGCACAAAATTGATTCAGCAGATCCACCTACCTAGCGGGAGAGAGAGGGAGGCATTGTTGGCATACACACACAGCAGTTGTGTTCTGAGTGAGATGAAGCACAACAGCCACATCACAACAACAACCTTGAACACATGGAGATGACGAATTTCTCAATCTTTTTTTTTGTTTTGGTCGCTGCAGACACAACACTCTCAGCTTCTGCATCATCCACACAGCACATCACCAACATATCTCTCTCTTCTAGATCTTTCCTTGAAGGATGTTGGGAATCATGTTTCCTGCGCTCTCCAACACGGTGTAGTAGATGGTGACGAAGTCCAGCGTGGAGGTGAACATATCCATGAAACCAAAAAAGAGCATGGAGACGATATTGCCACGGGCATACTCCAGCGCCCAGCACTCATCGGGCATGCGGTACTGCTTCGCCGTGTGCCGTGGCAAGTAGTGCTGCTCGCCAGCTGGATAGACCTCCTTGTTGCCGGTTCCGGGCAGGGCTGCCCACTGCTCTCCGTAGATGATTGTGAAGAAGTCCTCGGCGAAGAAGCGGCCGGTGTGGCCCTCCGTTCCGACAGAGGTGCCAAAAATGATGAGATACTCCGAGAAGGAGCAGTGCAGCACCGTCATGCTGCCCATGGCACCACCCGCGTTGTTCCAGATCCAACGTCCAGTGGAGCGGGTGATGTGTGGGTAGGCCGCCAGGACCTGCTGAATCACCGCCTCACTCACGTGGGTCGGCGTGACAGCATCGCCGTACTGCTCATGAGCAGCTGCCATGCCAGCCTTGGCGAGCTGCTGCAGGTGCTTCGGGTCATACTGCCAGTGCATAGGCTGATCCACGTAGTAGAAGAAGGCACCGACGAGGAGGAGTACCACCACCGCGGTGTAAGTGCAACGACACAAACGCATGATTATGACGATGACGTGTGTGTGTGTGTGTGTGTGTGTGTAGATGTGTAGAAGTATGAAGGCCGCGCGATGGAGAAGAGGCCTGTACTGAAAAAGGTAGGGGGAGGAAGGAAAACAATGATGAGATAGAAACTACGAGAAGAAAAAGAAGAAGAAGAAGAGCACATTGATGGTTCATCTGTAGTCACGACAACATTGTTGTGATGAGCTTCAGTTGGCCACTACAGCCATGCATATGATGTGGTGGATTGAGAAGGGAGGATACACACCTTGATTGAGATGCCGCCATCAAAGGCCATAGTACGGTGTTGCAACTTCGGCGGCACGTATATGTGTGTGTGTGTGTGTGCAAGGTGGTGTGGCACCTGAAGTCATGTTCGTGACCAGCATCGCAAAAATATACGCACAAAACCCATTGACACCCATCATCCTGAGACATCTGCACCACCTCAGTTCCCCTGTGGCTGCTTCATGAACTCAAAGTTGTAGGGCTTGCCGTGAATACGTTCAAACAACTCCAGCACATTCTCCGCCGCACGCTCAAAGTGCGTGGCCGCATCGTAGCTGTTGCTGATGTAGCAGTGGCTTGCCGTACCATCATCCAGTGGGGTGTACAGGTTAGAGAGGCAGCAGAATGTTTCCAGAGGCTTGCCAATGAGACGGAGGCCCGGCATGATGTCTTCCTGAGGGTTGGCGGTGTTCTCCACGACGGTGCCAATAATAACAATGTACTTTCCCTCTGGGCACACCTTGAACTCATCGCTCAGCTGCAGAATGTAGATATCATTCTTGCGATTCAGCTCACTTTGGGGGATGATGATTTGGCAGGAGTTGGCGGCAGGCTTCAAGTCGGGAATGGGATGATCCATGATGGCGATGCAGCGAATCACCTTGCCGTAGAGTCGCACACGGTCAGGGAAGTAGCTCGGATCACCCACCACATATTTGCCATACGCCTTCTTGCCGTTGCTCTCGATGGCCTCAAACTTACCCGAGGCATCAAAGTGAACCTTATCCACAGGGGTCTGGAGCATGTAGGTGCCACCGTACACCGCACAGAGGCGTGAGAAGGCCTGGGGCAGCTCACCACTGCCGTAGAGCGGGTAAACGTAGGGCGACTTGCCGTACATGTTGAAGCTGTTTTCGTAGAGTTTGCAGCGAAGGATGGTGGGGAGGGCGGGCTGGTTGAGGTACTCGTCGTTGTTCTGGAGAGCGATGGCGTGGCCCACGAAGCTGATCGTATCTTTGCCAATACCGAATTCTTCGTACAACTTCTGCATCGTCATGGTCTGCAGGTTGTGGCCCTTGTGTGTTTTTGGGTCGTTGGGCTCGTAGGCGGAGATGAACTGGAACAGCTTGGCAGCACGACGCTTCTCAAAGAAGCCCATCAGGGAGGAGGAGAGGGCCTCGGACTCCGTGACGGGTACCTTGGCAATCTTGCCATCCTTCATCACAAAGGAGCAATCAAGAAGCATGAACTCCATGCTGTAGCGGTCCACCACCGTGGCGCGCAGGATCTTCACCAGCTCACCAGCACACATCAACACCTTTGGAATGAGATCCACGTTGTAGAGGTGGCTCTTGCCCATGGATGGGTTTGGCGGGCCCTTATTAAACTTGGTGTGGAGCTGCTCCAGATTGAGCGATGCGCTCTCACCGCCGTAGTAGGGGTTGCGATCCACGTGGAGCACTTTGTAGCCATGGGTAGAGAGGAGACCGGAGAGGACGCTCTCCACGAGCCCCGTGCCACAGACAATGACGTCGTAGGTTTCCTCCATCACTCAGTCAATTTGTGTGTGTGTGTGGGTGTATATGTGTGTTGGTGTACGTACGGTATGACGGTACTTGGTGGCCAAACAGAGTTGTGTGTGGCGGAGGTGAACTACACTTGATCGACGAAGAAGAAGAATAGAAAGGGGGGGGGAGGTTATGATGATGGCATGCACATGTGCAGCGTACAATGACAGTTACTCAGCAAAGACACATCGGATATGTTTAATGGTGCAAAAAGACCTGTGAACGACGACGACTGAGCGAAAGGAGGTTTCATCATGAATGTTGGCCATCTTCTGCATCGGGTGGATTGGAGCCACGACGTTGATTCCATGAAGGGCGGACGTACTCCTCAATCATCTTCGTACGTGCCAGCTCCGTGGGCATCATAAGTGGATTCAGCAGCAGAGCTGCTCGATGTTGCTTGCCCAAAACATGCTCGGCCATTCGGTGCCAACCAATCGGCCGATCGCAGGCGTAGCAGTAGTTCAGCACAGGCGGAGGCAGAAGGGCCTTTGTGGCCGCATCGCTCTCCACTGCGCGGTCCAGCTGTGCGCGACGGGCGAGGGCCTCCTCCTTCCGCACGGCATCTCGCTGCTTCACAATCTTCTGCACCGTCGCCTCATCCTCCGTGAATTGTGCATCCACAAACTTGAGCAAACAACGCTTATCGACGAATTCCTTCATGGAAGAGGTCAGCACCTCAGCCGTTTGTTCCGCCCCAACATCATCTCCCATGCCCACGATGCACTGATGAATGGCAAGGCTGGTTGCCTCCAGCGTACTTACACCAGAGGAACGCGTGCGCTTGCGTAGAGCGGCGAAGAGTGAGGCGTAGGTGGATGGGATCACCAACGCAACACGTGGCACTGCACGTGGAATGTGCCGATTGAGTGAGAGCGCCTGACCCCACGTGCTATCTGACAAGAGAAGGTGAACCCGACTCACTGAGGCACTACTACCGTTGTTGTTGTTGTTGGTGCTGCCAGTGATGGGGCCGCTTCTGCCCTCGCCAGCCCCCTTCGTGCTGTGAACGTGCTCCCGCACAAAGTCCTCCATCACCGGGGCACCTTGCTCTGGATACAGCGACAAGTGATAGGTGCAGTCGTGGCCGTTCCTACTACATTGAGAGAGCTGTGCCACGTAGTAGTCATCTTCTGGCACTCCCCAAATACGAATGGGTGCGTCAAGGATGGCCGCAGCGATGTGGCCCGAGTTGGTGCTGCGCATGAGCTCCTCGGCGTGTAGTAGCATTGTCACCTCCATGCGATGGAGGCACTCACCGCTGCGATGGCGCAAGGTCTCTCGTTGTGCATTCAGTGTGGCGCAAAAGCACATTTCCGATGGAAACCAACACCACAAACACGTGCGTCGGCAGTGAGCTCTCCACAAGGAAAGCGTCAGTCGCCGCTTTACGGTTGCTTGATGGCGCTCATGTCGTGGGGTTCCGGCGAGGTAGGCCTTCCACTCACTCGACTCCTCAAAGGAGAGGAAGATGGTGCGGTCGGCTTCATCACAGACGGCGTGGAAAATATCATTAGGGATGCGTTTCGGATTCGTTGACCACTCACCCCCTCCACCCGATGCCGCACGTCGTGCGCGATGGGCTTCCTCCTCTTCGAGTATCTGTGGGAGATGAGCTTGAATGCGCTGCAACTCCTCCTCACTCCGTCGAGGCAACCGGCCATGATCGCTGCCGTAGTCTTCGATGCCAACATACCTAAGGAGATTCGTCATGGATTGACGATAGGAGTACGTGTTGGCTGCCATCATTGAGTGAGGTTCACGTCGTGCACGGGATACACCTACTGTTGTCGCCCTCGATGGGTGGCAGCACAGCTTCCTTCCTATCAGCACACAGTAGAAGATGGCAGATGGCAGGGGGGGGGGAATGAAGATGATGGCGGAGATGCATGACCTGGCAGTAGTGGAAACGGCGATCATGTTGGCGTCGCTATTGAGGAAGTCGTTTCTTTGTGAAGATGGCCACCCAGCACACCACATGCACGTGCATGAAGCAGCTGAACGAGAAGGAGGGAGAAAGGCACTCACTCACAGCCCCAGCACCGGTTGTTGTACGCCCTTGCACGCTGGACACAGTCGGCCCTTGGGGCGGCGATTCTTGGAGAGTCGTGCGGCTATGGTTGCCTCCCAGTCACTGCCGCACTGCGAGCACAACCACCACACCTTCAAAGTCTTGTGTGTGGCGGGGGTGAGGTCGTCCAGACGCAGATCACCGTTCTTGAGTGGATGGAACTCCTGCCGCAGCAGGCTATCCTCGGCGAGGGCATCGACGGAGCGGGTGTGATGCAGCGCGCAACTTGGGCAACCAACTTTGCCAGAAACGAGGTCCTTCACACGGGCGGTGAAGACGTCGTGGCAGCTTGGGCAGCACCAACGTGCGGAGAGTGGGCTGTTGGCGGGGAGCTGGTTCAGATCCACAAGAGGATCATTCTCCTTCGAGCTCCACCACGACACAAGCTCAGGACGCGCGAGCGCAACGCAGGGCTGCCGTACCGCTTGGCAACGTGGGCAGCCATTCTTCAGCACACACCGAATGAAGGCCGCACAGGGCCAACAGTCGTTGCAATCGGGGCAGCGCCAGATGGAGATGGCGCCAGAGTCAATCATCACCTCAGCTAGTGGGATTATATTATGTTTGCCCGCAGCCTCGTACTCCGCGGCGAGGTCGGGAAAGCGCACCGCCAGCTCCTTCGTGACGAGAAGTGGGTCCTCTTCCTCACCCTCCACCGATATTGCTTGTGCTGGGGTAGATGTTGGCTGCTCCGTTGGCAAGTCATCTAGGCCATCACCGGTGGCCCACGCCGCCCCACTACCCCCGACCTCATCCAACTCAATCATCTCTGATGTCGCTGGCACCTCTTCATGGAGTTCCTCTACGCTATCAAGTATGGAACCCTCGCCTGATGGTGTGCCACCTTCGCGAAGTGAGCGTCGTTGCTCCACGCCTTCATCCAAATCATCAACAAGACCTGCTTCAGCTGTCATTATGACGTCTGGAGGCACAGATGCCTTGTGGTTGTTGTTCTGAGTTTTCATGGATGCCTTCAATCTTGACGATCCACTCTTCTTCTGTGTTGTGATGGAGGATGAAGATGATGTAGTTTCTTGTGGTGAACGCGCACTTGAAGGTGATTTGGTGCGCGATGGATTCGAGGGCTTGCGACCAACAAGATGGCCTCCTCCCCTCCGTGTGGTTGTTAGGGCAATGGAGCTGGTGGCCCACTGGCTCATGATGGCGCTGCGGCTAGACCGCGCCATGAGGCATGACGCTGCCTTCGTGCTCAAAGACATTGGAAACCCGACTACAGTCCAGCGCCGCACCAGGGCCGAAGCTCGCATCCTTGAAGCGTAGGTCTACCACACAGCGCAACAGTGAAGTGCGCCGGGAGATGCAGAAAAAAAAAACTGCCAACATTGATGAGCGAATAAGGGTGAAGAGATGAAGACGACAAATAGTGTGCTGTGCAGACGTGGCGTGAATCTCAATGCGTCAAGGTTAGTGTGTGTCAAACCACTTTTGCTTTCATCCTGAATCTTCTGGAGTTATGGAGAAGGAGGATCTACGCGCATCTCCATCGCATGGAGTTATGCAGCGGCATCACTACACTAATCTTAGTGAGGGAGAACAACAACAAACCGTCGATACAGACACACATACACGTGCTCAACGGAGCTCAGAAATGACCTGAGTTCATAGCTTCGTACATGCTTGTGTGAACGGGTAGCGGGGCGGCCTCGTTTGACTTCTTCTTCGGGCGGAGCGCCGTTGGAACCAGTGAGAGAACCCCATGCTTGATCACCTTCCCCCGCGGCAGCCACGACGGCAGTGGGCGTTTGTTGTCAGCCACCATGAACATCACGGCAGCCACAATGAGCGCCACAGAAACAGCAGCCGCGGCACCAATGGCGTAGAGGTCAGAGCGCTGGGCCACCACGAGGTTTGCCGCACCTTGGGGAGGACCTTGGCGGCTACGCTCGGTGAGGAGTGGCGCCACGTGGAGCTTCTTGCGGTAGGTGGCTCGGCTTGCCTTGGTCGTTCCGGCATCGATCTCCACCCCAACCACCACCTCCACATCAGTACGTACGTTGATGGCGCCAGGTATCATCAAGAAAGCTGCCACCGCGCCCGAGGGGATGGAGGTGGATACCCCGATGAGGCTACGATTGAGAGCCTCGCCGGTAAGGTCGCGGAAGCTGAGGTAGGGCTGAGTGTGCTGCCACCACTGGCCGAGCTCCGGCGGTGGCAGAGCAGCGGTGTTTGTCTTGGGGTCCTTATAGAAGAGCACAATTCGTGTTTGCTCGGCGTCATCCAGGTCGAGGAAGATGTGGGTGAGGCTCACACGGCTTGCAGCCACGCTCGGTAGCTGTACCGTGAAGAAGGCCCAATCGTTGGGGCCGAAGGATGAACTGAGGGCATCCACACAGAGTGAAGTTGGTGCCTGCACACTGAGCTCAAAGGGGCGGGCTGGGGTAGAGCTGCCGAGTGGGTCGAGGACGGGCCAGTAGCTTCCTGAGCGGCAGGCGGTGAGCTCACCTTGGCCAACCGATATGGAGGCAGCGAGGGAGGCCACGTAGAGGCCCATTTCCACCTTCACGTCAGCCCGTGATCCATCCGCCATGAGCAGCTGTAGAATGATGTGGCCGTCCCAGTGGAAGGCCCGACGCTGGGCGGTGGAGAGACTTCCACTTCCAGGCACCACACCACGCAGGGTCAGGTTCTGATAGGTGGCTTTGCAGCCACGGGTTGGTGAGATGCCCACCTCACCAAACTCATGCACCGCCTCCACTGCTGGGCACTCCCCCTGTCTCATCGACGGCCCCTTGCGGAGCTCCACACGTCCCACCCCATCAGGGCAGTTGCCCGTCGGGAAGTCACCGTGGAAGGTGGACAGGGCTGGCTGGCCACTTGCTTGGCACGTCATTTGCTTCCCCGTACACCTGGGGCACACGTTGGGGCCTGGCGCCTTCCACACCTGCTCCGTCCACTTGAAGCCCACCACATGCCGATCCGGAGCGTAGCTCGACGTCATGCTGAGGCTCACCTTCGGATAGCAGAGGAGGTTGATGCCAAAGGCGGCATCTCCTGCTTCGGTGGTGTAGGTGAAGAGCTCCGCATCCACAGAGAGCAAGGGTGTGCCTGGGCCCGTGATGAAGGCCATGGCGTAGTCCTTGAGGCCCACCACAATCTCCTGCGTGCGATAGTCGGTGTCGAAGCGGCCTGGACTGATCCAACTGTGGGGTCGTACACCCTCGGAGAGGAGGGTGCCGCGCAAGGTGTGGTGGGCCACGAAACTCCACACCGCCGAGCCATCCCCGCGTCGGATATCTGTGAGGTGGGTGAAGGGGAAAACACCTTTCCAGGTCACATCACAGTCATCCACATCCACCGTCCACCCACCATACGCCGCTGAGGCAGATGGGTTGAGCAGCGGGGCGTACTGGCATGGATCAGCAAAGACATCACACTGCACGTGTTTCCCACCAAATTTTTGATACCAACTCACCTCGCGGTTGTACATCGGCCCTACCGATCCTGTGCCGGTGCCGTAGCCGAGCTCCGACCACGTCCAAACATCCTCGCCCATCCCCACGCGGCCTTGGTTGGCCAGACAGCTCAGGTTGAAGGCGGGGGAGGTGGCGGCGATGCTGGTGTCGTAGTCCGAGGCTTCGAAGTAGGTTCCGGTCTTGCTGGTGAGGGGTTCAAAGGTGGGAAAGCGCGCACCGAGGTTGCCAATCATGCCCATCGCAGTGAGGATGAGAGATTGGTTGGCCCAGCTCACCTCAATAGCATCGACGGGGCGGCCATCCTTGCGGCCATAGCCCCGACCTGGGGTGGTATCCCACATGGGTGGACGTGGGTAGGTGAGCCACGCCTTGGTGTTGCAGGTGCCACTGCAGGTGATGGCGGGGTTGGTAATCACCACAGGTTTCGTGGAGGTGGAGTCCTCCGACGGGGTGAGGGTCCAGCGGTTGGACACGAGGAGGTAGGCACTTCCTTCACAGGCTAGCTCGTTGAGGCAGTACATGGCGAAACCAAAGTCGTAGTTGCCTTCATGTGCACGTGGGGTGTAGAGGAAGTCACCACTCATGGTCATCTCCAAACTTCCAGCCTGTGGTGGGCTACGAAGCTTGAAGTAGCGGCCATAGGCACACGCGTTCTCCCCTGGCATCCCATTGAGTGAGCTACTTAGGGGTGCGCTAGGGGCGGTCTGGTAGTAGTACACATTGGCACAGGTGGGAACGGGCTCCCTTGTTGGGCCAACGTCCGAGCTTGAGCTTGGAACGGTGTCGTTGGAAAGGTCTTCGTAGGCAGCGAAGATGAGTTTGGCTTGGCAGACAAAGGTGGTGAGGCAGGACACGTTGACGTAAGCCACTTCCACGCACTGCTCTCGTGGAGGGGTGTAGATAAAGTCGCCGAGGATGTTCACGGCTAAGGTGCCGCGAAATCGGCCATCCATGTACGGTGAGCCGTAGGTCACGAGCTCACAGGAAGATAGTGAGGCGTCCAGTGAGCCACGCAGCGTCTTGCCCAATGGCGCCTGGTAGAGATACTCCTCGGAGCAGGTTGGGATGGGCGGTGCAGGGGCTTCCGTCGTGGTCGTGGTCGTGGTGGGTTGTGGCGGATGTGGGTTAGCAGTGGAGATGAAGGCCACGGTAAGGTCGCACAAGGTCTGGCCATCGCAGGACGTGCGAATGACAGCGATTGTGTCAGACTCCGTCGTGGTTGCCTCAAAGATGAAGGCTTCATTCGAGAGGAGGGTGAGGCTGCCAGGGCCGTTGAGGACCTGAACCGTGGTGCTTGCCACGCTGTCTGCGGGGCAGGTTGAGCCCACCTCCCAGCTTCCGCCCAGCTCCGTGCCCAGCTTCACCTCGTATGCCATCGGACTCGTTGGGCAGGTGGAGATGCTCTCATAGATGTAGATTTCCACCTCACCACGACAGACCGCGGCGGTGCTGCACGCGACTTCGTAGGCCAAGGCCGTGGTTTTCCCCCAATCCTCATCGGCGGAGGTGTACACGTAGGACATGGGATCGGAGAGTAAAACCGCGGCGGAGCCCACGCTGGGCTGATCAAGCAACCTAGCCTGGTAGGTGCAGCTGCTCTCCACCAAATCAAGGGGGAAGGTGCCCACGTACATCTCCGTCGGGCGGTAGACGCGTCGGGTGGACTGCGTGCTGCATCGGGGGAGTGAAGCTGCGCCATTGGTCGAAGAGGACTGTGCCTGTTCAGATGATGATGCTGAGGGCTTACCATCGCTGTGGTGGGAGGATGATGCCGGGCTCCGAAGAACATTGTATGTAAGTCCTGCCTCGCAGGCCACCTCACCATTGAAGAGAGCTTGGAGGGTTAAGGATTGCATCTCCATGTCCGAGGATTCCACCTCCGCGGAGGTGGAGAAGAGGTAGCCCCATCCACTCGGGAAGACCAAGCTCGGGCTCGGTGGTTCCACAATGACCTTCATTGTTCGCTCACCGCCGAAGAAGTTGGCGGGGTCGCTGGTGGGGGTGATGCTGCCGTAGACCACCTCACCCGCATGGATGGAGAAGACCTTGCCATCTTCTGCACAGCGAGGAGTGGAGTCCGCAGTGGCAATGTCAGCAGAAGCGAACAAAAGGAGGCTGAAGATGCTCAAAATCAGGTTCATGCTCCTTGACTGCATTGCCCGTGAGCTGAAGGCAGTAGAAAAATGGGACCTCCAGTCTTGATTGAGTGACCAGGTGCAATGTGCGAGAGGCGTCAGAGATCCTTTCCAGCAAAGGAAAGACAATTGCCACTTCGTTCGATATAGTGAGGGCGGTGAAGGTTGGTACGACGGTCCTCAGAGCGGGTTGAGCAAAGAAGAAAGCGAAGATGGAACAACGACCTAATGAACAGATATCAACTAGGGTGCCAAATGAGATGGTCAATGAGTGTTTAAAAGAAGGGAGATTGTGAGTGGCAGATGAACTATGTGAATGGTGGCCTTCCCACCAGAGAGAGAGAAGGTGCTTGATTACAGCAAAGCTGCACGGAGATGGCAGAGATTCCTAGGAACGTGAACAACAAGAAGGGGGAATGAAGAAGGAAGCATTTTTGTTCCTGTGAACGCATGTACATGAAGCCAGTAGATTTTACCCATCTACACCGTATCGAATGACCCCCATCAGCACGACGTACGTGCCATGGGTGAGGGTCGTTACTTGCACGAAATCATCAGGATACGTGNGAGATTCCTAGGAACGTGAAGAAGAAGGGGGAATGAAGAAGGAAGCATTTTTGTTCCTGTGAACGCATGTACATGAGGCCAGTAGATTTTACCCATCCTACACCGTATCGAATCACCCCCATCAGCACGACGTACGTGCCATGGGTGAGGGTCGTTACTTGCCCGAAGCCATCAGGATACGTGGTACACCTCACGACAATACAAACAAAAATACAATAAAGACTGGATGAGTGACCCCAAGTCGTCCCTCCGCATGAATCTCGTCCGTTATCGTACCACTGCGAGAGATACGGCTCACGCTGAACAAGGATCAAATTGGTGAATCATCATCATAGAGCACAATCAAACATTTACCTTATATAAAATTTTGATTGATGTGTCGTTAAAGCGCGATACGAATAAATTAATCACTTTATAAAAACTTTAAAACAAAACTTCAATGCCACTTTTTTAAAAAGGTTTTTTTTTCTTTTTAACATCACTCACACCGGTGTCGTTGCCCTTGGAAAGTGGGAGAGGGAACCCACTCACGTGACGACCACAGCCTACTCCTGCAACAGCAAAAACCGTGGCAAGTGCGATTTCTTTTTAAAAAGAACAAAAGAACATATAGGTATAGGAGATGTTCACTGGAGACTTCAACGGGTACCACTCTGCTTCCACAGTGCGAGTGCTAATTGGGAAGGCGGAAATCTCTTACGTTGTTGAGGGCGGCGTGGGCCTTTTGAAGTGCAGCCATCATGGATGTAGCAGCCTTGCGCTGATCTTCGATATCCGGGTGCTCACTGAGGAGGTCCTTCGCCTTGGTATCGGAGTAGAGCTCCTTCACAAGCCTCGAGTACATGTCCTCGCGCAGTCGTGTGATCATGAGGAGGGTGATGGCCTTGGGCACCTGATCCGCCACGTTGCCCTTAACAATCTCAAAGTAGCTCTCCACCATCTCACGAATGGCATTGTTCATTGCCTGCTCACGTGGGGTGACATGAGAACCAAGGAGGATGCAATCAGGAACATCCTCCATGGATTTCAATAACCCGTTCGAGCCACCTTGTTTCTTATTATTTGCTGGTTCCTTGGCATCAGACGGCATGGCTGCCCCGTTGCCAACAGCGCTTTTTTCTGGGTTGGTGTGGTTCTCACCGCCCTTCTTCGACTCTGGACCGTCAAACACGTTGAGGAACACCTTCATACTGGGGTGCTTCACGTTGATGAATTCACGCTCAGCACTGATAAGGAGCCGAACGTGATTCGCTGTGGGCTGATTCAACTCGTTGAGCATATGCTGGCAAATGGACACCGCGGCAGACTTCATTTGAGGGAAGCGTGCAAGTTTCATACTGGACGTGTCAATGATTCTGAGGAGCTCATCGTAAATGAACGTCACGCACTTTCCCGAGGGCTCCTCCAGACGTAAAATCTGCTGCTTCGAAAGGGCAACAAAGACCTGGTCGGAAGGGAAGACCTTGGTGTGCATACCTGACATGTTGCGTGTGTTGACGCGGATGTAGTCATCAGTGAGGTCGTTCTTGGCAGAGAGACTCATGATGTGAGGGGCAAAACGCTCGTTAAAGACGTATTCCAGACGGGCACCACCGAGAAGTTCCCGGGTGGCATCGGTGATACCACCATCGATGGTCTGGTTCACGGAGTCGCT